>MJUU01039694.1:0-16569 GCA_002080025.1 Modiolus philippinarum
GGCCATTGTAGGTGTTTCCTGTTATCTTTTTTATTCCATTTTATTGTTTTATAAGTGAATGTATAATATAGAAAGCGTCGACTTACCGAGTTTTCCGAGTTAAATAGATATCGTATTGTCACTCTGTGAAAATATATATTCTCTAATTTCTATACAGTTTTCACATTTTCTGGGCGGTGTGGAAACATTTGTTCTCCTCTCTAGAAAGATAACAAATCTCTTGAAATTTCCCGCCAAATCTATCTATTCAGAATACAATCTTTGTTTTTTTTTCATCAAGTCTAAAGAGAAAAAAGATTCAGCAACTTAAGCAATTTAATTAAAAGAATTTCTCACATCTTGTTTAAAAAAAAATCAAATGTTTAAAAGCTTTCAAACATTTGCAAAAATAATTTAACTCAATGAGAAAGAGTTGATATATAACTAGTTCCCATTGTGGAAACTGCAAATACAGGATTTCTTTGTGAAGAATGAGGAACATATAACACAAACCTGCTGCTACAATTCAAATATGGTGCAGCTGGGTGAACATACCGAGGTGTGCCGAGATGTACATAATGGCGAAGTCTGAAGGCTTAGTGAAAACAAAACAGAAATGACAATTTGGAATGATGTACTAAAAAATTGATACTGGAGTGGGAAACAGAAGGAGGGAAAATGTTTGGTTCAGAAGCAGGGAGGTATAAACTGACGGTCCAAAACTGATTCGAAACTTACAACGACAAACAAGCAAATGGAGGTACTAACAAAATTACTGAACAGAATTGTCAAGAGCAAAAGTCTTAGAGGCCAAAAGACAAAGCAGGCAGAAAACTACAAAGGAAGCAGTGGTCCTGACTTGGTACAAGTATGTCACAAATTTTTAAAATGTAACAAATGCATCGCAGTTAAAAGTCCTACTTTAAAGTTACCCCGTGATCAACTCATGGCAATAAATTTTATTTCTATACTATTATGTATATAATTACATACAATATATTAAGATAAGATAATGTAAATATGATTATAAAGTTGATTGGAATGTCATTCATGCTCTAGAGTGAAAACACTATAAATATTAATCAAAGCTCCGATCGAGCTGAATCTCGAAGCCCTGAAAATCTGCACGTGGAAAAACTTCGTAGTCATCCAAAGAACTGCTACATACGTCTGCAAATAATCGGATTGTGTGATTTCGTATGTCGATTTCATTGCTATAAATATATGCAATACACTGTCACAGGTAAACGAATGTTATTTTCATCTTTGACAAATTACTGCGCGACATGTTCGTTAATCCGAGACGCAATATAAAAAAAACGAGCAATTTGATAAACAGGCATATTGTTTCAATTTAATATAACAACACCGTATTCAACTCAAGAAAATGAAGAAATATAACTTAAAAACACAATGTATACGATTTTGAAAGAAACTTGCGCACTATATTTTATCGGAAGCACGAAGATCATCTTTTAGAAGTGTTAATAGGCTGGAAGCCTCACGTGATTTTTTTCTTGTCATATTAACATCTCTCCAGCCATTTCATGGCTTCGAGATAAAAATGAAAAAGTCAAGTACCTCCAATGTTATAATACCTTTATTCAGAATTTGACACGTGAGAAAGTTTATTTTGGACCAGTTAATGTAATTACAGATATTCATGATTTAATCGTAGAAAAAAATTTTGATATATTTGATATCCTGCAGACGGTACATATATATTGTGCTAATGTAAAAGCCAAAATCAGCTAAAGACAAAGCTAAGCTTTGCAAGAGGGAAATACTCATTAAATCAAATAAAAAATCCATAATTTAATATTACAAGTTTCATTTAGTCTTAATGCTTGGGAAAACGACAATACGTATGGTTAGGACAAAAATATGTGTAGTTGTCTTTTTTTTATGAACTTTTTTACTTTTTTGGGGCCCATTTAGGCTTTCTATATTGTGTGAGGTTCCTTACTGTGTTGAAGACCGTACGGTGACCCCTAGAGGCTTTGTTTTGGGTCGTTTTGGGTCGTTTTAACCTGGAGATGGGATGTTGTTTCCTTGACATTTACCGTATTTCCTTTCTTTTTCATATTAACTTTTATTGTCTTTTATTTTAAGATTTTTAAATACCTTTGGATATTATAAGGATACACTGTTCCATTTATACATATGCAGTTGTCTTATTTATTAAACATTATCATATTTTCCTATTTTTTTTCTTTCTTTTTTCTGTTTTGATCAATGTACTTTCGTCCTGTATACAGATGAAATTTTACTCACGTGATGTTAAGCACTTATTAATAGCATTATTTAACCTTATTTTTCTTGTAATATTATACAATTATAGTCTGTATATGAGGTCGATACGATGTTATATCGACCTTGGAAAAGCATATCGACCGAGGATTGAAAATTGATATATATNATATAAGTTAAAATACTATTATATAATTACATTGCTGATATATAATTGATTCTTAGAAAAAACACTAAAAGGAATTAAATAAGACTTTATAGTTCTTTTGCAAACATTCATAGGAACATGTGATATGCATTACTATTTTTAGTAATATGTGATATAACTTCTTGATATACTCTGAAAATACAGTTGGTCATGTGATCAGTACTCCACCAATCAAATTTCTAAAACGATATCAAATTAATAATATAGGGTTATAGAATCGCTTTTTTCATATTGGTCCTAAATTCTGTCCAAGGACAGCTGTATTGGACCAAGCATAGCCATATTGGACCGAGACAACACCAAGTCCCAGTCCGACTGTTTAACGACACATTGGAGGACTAATATAAAAAATAACATTCTATGACGCCTGTGTAAAATAACTATTGGATTTGTGATAATTATATATGATTTAGTTATTTTTTATTGTTATTTTAACTTGTTGATTGTAATAAACAAGTCAAATTTTAAAAATCTAACATATATGCATATTCCACCGACTTGTAAAGTCAAAAGTCATTGTGTCAATACAAAGTAAAATGCAGTTTTTGCATTTAAACATATTCTATTGCTTAAATGCAAATATGGATCCGATAAAATTCTGCCAACTTATGGAGTCATCTCCATTTAAACATAATTAACAATAACATTACATGAGCATGCTATCAGTAATAAATGATACATTTATTATATGAAGAAATATTAAATGTAAATACGAGAATTGTGTTCTTTTGTTATTGGTGATTACAAAGGCTCATCAATTGATATCTCTTAGATCATTAACCTATGTTTTTCAATTTCAGAATCAATATTGATATTTTATACGTTCACTGTAAAAATTGCCATTTATAAATGACAGAATAATGAGATGTAAATGAACATCCAGGTCAACATTCGATCGGAGATATAATACGGGTCGTTGTAAGATCTTTCAGGGGAATACAACAATTCGTTTTTGGTACTGTCAATATTTTCTTACGAACATGTTTCATGTTACACTACCAAAAAGGATGAATAATGTAGCAGTTATGCAATTGTCAATTTATTAGAGTTAAGTCACAAATACATTTGTTTTACTTTTTATTTATTCAGAACTAAATTTTCATATTTCCACAGAAAACTGGGTAACTGAAATATTGAATTCTCCTTAAGTATAACATTCCACAAGATAGGCAGTATAACGCTATAATGAACAAAATAAAAATGGACAGGTATGGTAGGCCTCAATTAAAAGGTAAAAAATGCACAACTACAAAAACAACTAATAATGCCAAAAGGGGGAACGTCGGAAAGTTGAAGGCCATACTGGCGAAACATTGGGCTTTCAACCTTCCTCTACCTTTTGCAATTCTAGTTTTTTTAGTTTTTTTTTATTTTGCACATTTTTTGTTTATTTTTACCTTTTCATTATGGTCTACTATACCATTTCTATTTTGCTCATACTTGTTTATCTGTGACCTTTTCACAACATCAATTGCTACAGTATTATTATGGTATTGTTTTCCCTGATAATTACATACAGTGGGACGCAAACATATGATAAATTATTATCATAAAATTAAAAAAAAACTGAATAAGATTATAGGAAATTAGATCATGTTAACTGAAACAAATCATCAGTGATTACTGAAAACATCATAACAAAAAAATATTGATATTTCCTTTGGGGTCTTATGTACGAATACGAGCACGAAAGATTTATTTGAAGTTCGATTGAAACAACAAATAACATAAACATTCGAGAAACAGGAAATACCAACACCTCTAATTTAATATTCAGTTTAATAATTCTAGGACCAGAACGGCCGTGGCCAGAGAAGACTTGACAAGAACGGTGATGACCAGAGCAGACTTACAGAAAGGTAGAACGGTCATTGTCAGAGCAGACTTAAGTAGAACGGTAAAAGCCAGAACAGACTTAGGTAGAACGGTCATGGCCAGAGCAGACTTGGGTAGAACGGTCATGGCTATAACAGACATGATTCTAGGTCCAGAGCAGACAGGATTCTAGGACCGTTCTAAGTCTAGCTGTTCCAAGTTAACTTAGAGCTGTTCTCGTAACTGCTCTCAAGTTAACTTGGACGAGAGGTTATGTCTGAACCCCACTGTACTATTCAGCTGTACTTTTCGAAAAAAAATATTTGCAGATTTTGGATGAATATTAGAATGAAATTAAAAATAGAATCGTTGTTTTTAGAAGGCTTCGACAGAGACCGACATAATTACATTAGAATTAAATCATATAGACGGTCATAAGTTGCGACTAGTATCCACAGTTCCCCGCTTTCATCCAAAAGGTTTCAATATTTGCGTATCATGCGAACTGAGCACGATAGGTGGCAAAGGAAAATTAATACACTGTAGCCTTTAAAATAAAAAAGAACTATTTTAAATTGATTCCATTGTGATCCTATTTTTTCTCAATATTGCTCTACTGTTAAGCAAATTACAATAATTTCTCGCACTGATTGTGTTTAAGTTTATATCTTTGATATGCTGGCTAATGTTTTATTACAGCCTTAACGGATGCTGTTAAGTTAAAAGATTTTTGTCCGTGTGAGAATGAGATGCAAATATCTTTCTTATCAAATGAGAAATGCTACATTCCTGAATCAAGGTTTGGGGATAGTTTACTTATAAAATGTATGATTTTGTGTATCAACCAACTGAAATGATTAGTTAAGGGATTACGAGTAATTAGAAGTAAAATGCTGACCTTTTGCTTTGAAGAACTTTGCTTCTAGAACAATATGATCACAAAATTTTGAAAGTCCATGCAAGAATTTTTTAGATATAATACGTTAATTTTTTGGCAGGAAATAGTTCTTTCTAGAGTTTTCCTTCAATCTTTATTAGCTGTTAATACGCCTTAGAATATATGAAAGTATAAACGGATGTTTATAAAAAATTAATACATTGACCATTTTAGACCTATGACCAAGAAAATATGATACATGTGCAAAACAATTTAACTCTGTTTAAAGGGATAAAACCTGATGATATCGAATGATTCTGAAATCTGACACTCATACTCCATTAACTATGTTAATTTTAATGTAAAGTACCTGAATGTGAGTTTTCTAGATGGCCCTTTGTGGTATTGAAGTCCCTTCCTCACTGCCCAATTTAAAACATTTGAAAAACTAATAAAATTAACTGTAAAGTTAAAAGGGTGTCTAGGAAAGGCACAAATTTTCCACAAAGCAGATACTTCAAATAATAATTAAAATGTTGTCAATTTTAAAAATTTAATTATTTTTATTTTGGGGTATTCGGCAACCCCATAGCCACTGAGTGGGTAAATAACACTAGTCACAATAGATAAAGCCACACGATATTGACATTGGCCAGGTAGTAGTATGAAATTAATGGATCCAAAAGAATATTTCGAAGGTTCTCATGGCCATTTTGACATAAAATGTTTCAAAATTGCAGCTAAACTCAAAAATATTTGCAAGATTCAAATCCAAAAATTTAAATTCAAACGTAAACGCAGGTTATTATTAAATATTTTTACAAACGGGTTTTGATAAATAATTTCATAACTTAGGTAGTGTTTACGACATACAGAAATAACAATAACAATATTTAATTTGTTGCTTCCTAAATTGTTTTGTAAAAATAGTTCGATGAAATATAGGCTTTCAAGTGCGTCACCATTTGATGACTGTTATTTTCTAAGTAACTATCCAATTGGAATTTTTTCGCCAGTGACAAAATTCCGCTTGAGTATTTAAAGAAATGACAGACTTTTTGTGATAATTACACTTTATGATAAGAAATCCGATTGCATTTAATGTATTATAAGTGGAAACAAAATCATAAAAATTTGCCTTGCAAGGTGTACTGATATTTTGGTTAGAAAATTACAAGAATAGTGTGGAACAGGCATAAACATCATCTTTATACAAAGGTCAGTGGCCTCATTGTATGGCTAATAATTGCATAGGGTTAATACTCCAATGCTGGCATATATAAATTTCAAATTGATTAGTTATTTTATATTAATTTTATGTATTTCGATGTAGATAAATGACTTATTAGTTGAATCTAAGTCTTTGGCTTCACACTGAATATGTTTATCCTTGCTATATTTAAGTGTGAAATGATTTGTTATTACACCAATAAAAGAAAAGACTCATCCATAAAATATACATAATACAGCTGGTAACAAAACAATTTTGTTTTTGTAAAAAGTAAAAAGCATGCTTTTGGTAATTTATAAAAGTTGTAAGTTTGACCAGGAGTTGGGGACCGAGCAATTACTTATCCTAAATACGAATCCAATGGGAAAATGCAGTATATTTAAGAAATAATTCATGGGCGCCGGTGGTTTATTGGAGATTTACATATGGTTGGCCATTATTTTCATTAATATTTTACCCAGAGCGTAGCGTAGGGGAGCGAGGGATAAAATGTACGAAAATAATGGACACCCATATGTAAATCGACTACAAACCATCGGCGAACATGAATTATTTTGATTCTAATATGACAATTAATGATCTGGGCGTATCTATAGTGTAGAAGACAACGACCGCCATTACTTAAATTTTACTGACGTTTTTGTGCACAAAACATATCATGACGTCGTAAAATTCAGACTGTTGTGGCATCGCTCATTATGTTATTGGAGATTTTCATATGGCTAGTCATCATGGTTTCTATTGTTCCCATATTAGAATTATTATGTATATTGATGGTGGAGATTTAAACCAATGTCTGTGGTCATTCACTTATCTACATCTGTTGAATGTTTTTTCAAAATTTGTTTTCGTGGTAAATAATAACAAAATACCAATTGAAGTTACAATCAATTTATTTTCTGCATATGCGCATTTCGACAAATTATGTCTCATCAGTGCAGATTAAAACCAAATCAATTGGAAGTCCATTAACCAAAAAACATGTTAAATCTGATAGAGAACAAATAATCAAAAGAATCTAAATAGAAAAGCCAAATTTCAGCTAAGGACAGAGCTGTGCATGAGGGAGATACTCCTTAGTTTTACACAAAATTTCGTAAATTTTAGATATTGCATGTTTCAATACAATCGGTTTTCGGGTCAGCACCGAAGTACTGACTACTGGGTTGGTGAATACCCTAGAATAATTAATGATGTTTCACATTTACACCTTTTCTGCTTCAGTAAAATCAAAGTACTGCATGAGCTTTTGATCAAAGCTTATTAAACAATGCTGATTTTGTTACAAAAAGAAAGAATATGTAGAAAAGGTTACCATACACAATTGTATTGTGATTTTTCACCTTGTTTTGAACATTTAATTATCTTTACTTGATTGCCTTAATTTACCATTTTGTCGATTGAAGAATTGTTAATGCGTCAAAAGTTTGGTCGGATTCATTTATAGTATTGTTTTTAAGCATTGACTTTAGTCCATTAATGTATCAAATTATTAAATATTTATATAACAATTAGGGTTCACACCGGTCAGAGAGTTATCGTAATAATGTTCTGTATTGTAATATTATATGTTGTATATATGTATGTTTTGTATTGCTTTAACCATTAAAGGGTATTATTATGCAATAAATACAGATTAATACATGGGCATTTCCATATTGGCCTGGTTATCATCCCGAGACACCCATATTGGCCCGAGACGAAGTCGAGGGACAATATGGGTCGGGGGATGATAATCAGGTCAATATGGAAATGCACATGTATTAAACTTTTTATTACATACTTCCGATATTTAGAAATGCCAGGCCAATATGGACCGGAAGTCGTTTATATGCCCAGGCCAATATGGACCGGAAGTCGTTTATTTTGTCTGAGATGCACGAGGAGCATAAAATAACCTATTATTTTCCTGGGGTGTGAAAATATGGACAGTTTACTTCCGGTCATATTGATCATGCAATAACGCTTTTATTTCTACTAAGTATGTAATAAAGTTTAGTATAAGTATTAATAATGTGATATTGAGAGTTTATAATTGAAATAATACACAACTATAAAACATACTCAGACTATAATACTATCATCTCCTTTCTTGTGCAGAATGAAATAGTTTCAGTAAAGATATCAGTTAACACCATAAATTCATAGGCAACAATAACAGATATACCTATAAATTAAGTCACAAACTAATAAGCAAGGATAGTTAGACTTGGTTTGTTCGAGAAGCAACGAAAATAAATATGAAGTCACAAAAATGTATTGACGAATACAATATACTATTCTTTTTGTTCATCATATGATTGTTAATAATGCATACACTTACTAGTTTTTGTCTCAAATCTTAATAAACAGTATTTTTGCCGTTTGAAATTATAAATACCACCAATGCTGAGACTCCGACACCTTAAACTCACAACGACTGGTATATGAAGCAATCAAGGTTAAAGAACGACAGAGAAAAATGCAAATGCAATACCAATTTTAAAAATAACCATGATGACCAAATAAAAAAAATGAAAGTAAAAAAGGTTTGTATTGTAAATCTGCACCATAAAATTCCATAAGATCATTAACCCATTTTTCTGATACCATAATCAATATTTGGCTGTAGCTCACTACAAATGATTGCCATTTATAAACGACAGTATGATAAGAAATTTAACATCCAGGTCAACATTTGATCGGAGATATATTACAGGTTGGTTCAAGATTTTCAGGGAAATACATCGATTCGTTTTTCGGATTGTACATTTTTTAGCATGAAAATGGTTCATATTACATTAACAAAAAGTTTGAAAAATCGGACAGTTTAGCAATTATAAGTTTATTTAATAACAACAAAATACCGAAGTTACTTTGACTTTAGTTTTTTTTTCATATGGCCATTTCGGACACCTTTATATGTTTAAAAGCTGATAGAGAACAAATTACCATTTACATTTAATAGAATAATCAAATTCAGAAAAGGATAGAGCTATGCAAGCTGCTAAGTAATGAGCAGAATCTGAAATTTAGATATTGCAAAGTTCGATATTAAATCGGTATTTGGGCCAGTACCGAAGTACTGGCTACTGGGTTGGTGAATATCCTCGTGGACTAACAGTTCACAAGCAGTGGCATCAGCAAAGTTGTAATAGATGATAAAATACCGAAGTTACCGTGAATTTATTGTCTGCAAGTTGTGTCTCTTCAGTGCAGATTAAACAAAGTATTTGGAAATCCATAAACCGAAATTCATCTAAAAGCTGATAGAGTACAAATTATCAACTGCATCTTATAGAATAAGCAAACTCAGCTAAGGACAGAGCTATATGCAAGAGGGATTTACTTTTTAGTTTTGAACAAGATTTTCCAAAGTAAATCGGTTTCAGGCCGGCACCGTCCTGGCTACTGGGTTTGTAAATTAAAGTCAAGTCACGGGCTCGCTTGATACTATCCGTGATAAAGTCCGTATCAAAAACGAAATGTCCTATATTCCATATTTGTTGACCTGTAAATCCATATTCACCGAGACCATAGGTCGAGTTGAATATTTGTGTTGCAAATGTCAATGAAGATGCAAAACCATGATCGTTTAATTATACAGTTCAACATATTTTGACGCTACAGAGTAAATATTGCTTGCTTCAGCAGGTGAATACTTTATTTATTCACTTTTTTATGTTTCCGTTGCAAATACAGTGTAAAATCAGGACAACTATATAATAATGAATTAAAAGTCATGGAATTAAAAATTTTGTTCTTTGTTTTTTCTACAGAGACAACTATAATTACATCAGAATAACGTCGTGCAGATAGTCACAAGTTGCAGCGTGCATCCACAAACACTGGTGACAATTTGATCCAAAGGTCTCCATGGTCCATGGGGAGATTGATTCTCTTCAAAAGTGTCAATTCACTGATTGCATATGTTTTTTTTTAGTTAATTTGTTAACCATATATTAGTTTTAATATAAAGAAAAATAGTAACAATAAATAAATGTGAGATTCCCAGTGACCATTTGAGCTGTTAATGTCTCTTCCTTTCAGTATAATTTAAAACATTTGAAAGATTAATAAAGAGAGCTGTCAGTTCAGAAGTTATCTAGCAAAAGTAAAATTTGCTCAATAAAGCAGATAGGAATATTGTAATTTTTTGAAAAAAAAAAACAATCTTTTTGGGTATCCTCCAAGTCCAGGCCTACTGAGCTGGCAAATAGCGCATTATGAATTAAATCACACGACATGGGAATTGGTCCAGAAGCATTAATTAAACAAATGATTTAATTAAAGAATGTAGATAAAAAGAAATATTTGCAAGATTCAAAACCAAAAGATGCCAAAAAACAAACAGTTTGATTGCAGAGAACAGTTTTTCAGTAAATATTTTTACAAATAGATTTTAAAAAATTATTATTTATAACGACTTCAGTATTTAGGAAATACAGAAATAACAGTTTATGATAAGTGTCTCTTAAATTGAATTGTAAAAATAGTTCAACAGTCAATGAAACATGTAAGTTCAGAAATTCATGCGCGTTCTGGTTTTCATATTTTGAAATTACTGTAATTTGCTAAGAAACCAAGTACAGCAATTTTGAGATTATCCCACTTGACATTTCACAAGAATTAATACATGTTCCAATAGCACTTGATGTATTTTACATGTGTGTGCAAACAAAGATATACAAGTTGACCCTGCAAGGAATACTAATATTTTGGTTACGTCAACATTAAAAAAAATACAAGAATAGTAAAGAACCATGCTTAAACATTTACAAGAGACCCATCATCTTGAATACCCTAAAGGTCAGTAGTCTCAGTGTACGGCAAATAATTGAATAAGGTGAGAACCGAATCAGTCTAAAACGAATAATCCAAGGACGATCAAATAAGGTGAATAATGCAATGATGGCATATATAAATTTCAAATTGATTTGTTTATCCAAAGCATATTTGATATTAATTTAATGTATTTCGATTAGATAAATGACTTATTAGTTGAAGCTAAGTCTTTGGCTTTTCAATGAATATATTTATTTTGACTAATGTAAGTGTGAAATAATTTGTTATTGCTCCAATAAAAGAGTCATCCATAAATATACATAATACAGGTGATATCATTAAAGTTTACAAATAATTTGGTTTTGCTTAAAAGTAAAAAAAGCATGCTTTGGGTCATTGTTTGCTTAACCAGAAATTACTTACATATATAGACATCTGATTTGAACAAAACAATATATGTATTGTGTAATATTTTTGTGGGTGAGATTTAAATCAATGTCTCTGGTCATTCACTTACATGTATCTACATCTGTTTAATGTTTTGCCAAATTTGTCTTTCCCTGTTTCAGTAAAATCAAATTACTGTATGAGCTTTTCCTCTAAGGTTATTAAAGCATTCATATTTCTTTACAAAGAGAAATAACATGAAGAAAAAGTAACAATACACTACTGCCATACAATAATTTCCCCCTTTTTTAACGTATCAAATACGGGACTTCTGAGTCGTGTTGAAACCTAATTCAAGTTCTGATACTATAAAAAAATAACATGTAGAAAAAGTTACCATACACTACTGCCATACAATAAGTTCCCCCTTTTTTTAACGTGTCAAATACGGGACTTCTGAGTCGTGTTTAAACCTAATTCAAGTTCTGATACTATACTAAAAAATCAATACATCAATACAGTGAGAGGGAATCACTAATTAATGAACACTGTTGAGGTAAGGGTGTTTAACAGGTATTGCTGGAATAGTTGTCGTTTCCAACAACATCTGGTTTCAATAATAAACTCTCAATATTATATTATCATTATGAATATTTTAATGATTGCTAATAAAATGAAAGAAAAAAAAAACATTATCTTATACATTAATGGACCAAGTTCGAAGCTTTAAATTCTGTACTATTAATGAACCCGACCAAACATCTGACACTTTTGTATTCTTCAAGGGACAAAATGGCAAATGAGGGCAGCGATCAAATCCAAAACAGGACTTTAGAGATAGGAACTCTCGTGTAATTGAAGGCGGAAACGATCGCCTCAAATACCAGTAAGACGGGAGAGACTGGATTCTTGACCTATTGAAATCTTATATTGATGGTTTATATTGAATCTGCTGTAGCGCTTCAGGTTAATTGTTTTTCGTCAATTGAAATTTAGTGAAAGAATTGTCATGTAGGAACAATTATAACTATACACTTCAAACTTTCGTGTGATTGAAGGCGGAAACGATCGCCTCAAATACCAGTAAGACGGGAGAGACTTGATTCTATATAACACATAAAAAACAAAATATTTTGTTTTTATGTGTTATATATTTATTTCAATAGGTCAAGAATCCAGTCTCTCCCGTCTTACTTGTATTTGAGACGATCGTTTCCGCCTTCAATTACACGAGAGTTCCTATCTCTAAAGTCTTGTTTTGGATTTGATCGCTGCCCTCATTTGCCATTTTGTCCCTTGAAGAATACAAACGTGTCAGATGTTTGGTCGGGTTCATTAATAGTACAGAATTTAAAGCTTCGAACTTGGTCCATTAATGTATAAGATTATGTTTTTTTTTTCATTTTATTAGCAATCATTAAAATATTCATAATGATAATATAATATTGAGAGTTTATTATTGAAACCAGATGTTGTTGGAAACGACAGCTATTCCAGCAATACCTGTTTAACACAGAAAACAGTTGTTATACATCCTGATCATTTTCGCAATATTTTTTAAATCAAACTATTGATAGTCTTATTTTTACTAAAAGAATTCAAAGATATATGGTTGGTAGACAGAATTCCAAAAGTAGTAATTGAGAGTCGCACGAAAATTACCAAATTTAGAATCAAATAGTTGGAAATAAAATTGATGAAAATGATTGGTCTGATTCAAACAATTTTTTAGACTTTGGTTTGAATGTAGATGCCAAAAAATAGTGATCTTTGAGACTTTCAGAAAAATATACCAAACTGAAATCAAATATTTTTGAAATCTTATTAGCGAAAATTTTTGATCGAATAGAAACAGATTCTGTAATGAAGGTTGCTTAGTAGAATTCCAAAATTATTTGTCTTTCAGACTTTCAAGAAAATTACAAAAACTGTAATTAAATGCATTTGAAATCAAATGGGTGAAAATGATTGTCCTAAACTAGACAAACTATTAAAGTATGATTACTAGGTCATGTAGGTAGAATTCAAAAACATAAACCGTCTTTGTGACTTTCATCATATTAACCAATATCGATATTTTTGAAATCCAATTTATAAATATGTTTGTCCTAAACTTTACAAATTATTTAAGTATGGTTGCTAGGTAGAATTTTAAAAAAGGTGTTCTTTGAGACTTTCGGGAAATTTGCCAAAACTGGAATCAAATATTTTTGAATTGACGATATTGTTTATCTTAGACAAAAATTAATTAAGTATAGTTGCTAGGTAGAATTCCAAAAAATACGTGGTCTTAGAGACTTTCAGAAAATTTACCAAAAATCGGAATCAAATATTTTTGATATCTAATTGATGAAGATGATTCTCCTGAAATAAACAAACAATTTATGTATGGTTGCTAAGTAGAATTCTAAAAAAAATAGTGGTCTTTGAGACTTTCAGGAAATTTACCAAGATTGGTAACAAAATTTTGCTAATCCAATTGAATAAATACATCGGCAAACGAATACCGAAGCAAGAAATGTTTGCCCTAAACTAAACAAATCATGGCTGCTAGTTAGAATTCAAACCAAAACATAAACCATCTTTGTGACTTTCATGATATTAACCAATATTGGAAGCAAATATGTTTGAAATCCAATTTATTAATAAGTTTGTTCTAATCTATACAAATTATCAAAGTACAGTTGCTAGGTAGAATTCCAAAAAAAAAATGATTGGTCTTTGAGACTTTCAGGAAATTTACAAAAAACTGAAACTAATTTTGGAATCCTAAAATTTCAGAATTTCATTTTTTCAAAACACACGTCAGAATATAAGATTATATGCCAAAATTTCAAAAAATACATGTTTTTTAACATTTTCAGGAAATTAACAAAACTTGGAACCGGAATAAAAATTCTAAAAGCTTATTGCACATCTACAGACTGTATTCAACAATTCTGCAACAATAATAAAACACTAAATCCAAATATGTAGGAAAAGTTCGCATCACATAAATCCACTTCTTGGGGATTTGTCAAAAGCGACATCATGGCCTCTTGTTTGCACCAAGATACAGATAATAAATTTCTGATAACTTATTGCGCATCTACAGACTATATGCATCAATTCTACAACAAAATTGAATTTCTAAATCCAAACTATGAGAGGAGTTGGCGTCATATGCAACATAAAATTGACATCTAGGGGCTTCTTCTTTGCATCAACATTCATGTAAAAAATCCGAAAGATTATTGTGCATCTGCAGCATATGTGCAACAATTCTATAACAAAATGACAACACCGATTCTAAAAATAAAGGACTAGTTTGAGTCACATACGGACCGACGGAAAAATGGAGACGAAAACAATATCCCCGAACTTTCTTTAGAAAGTACCAAGCTTTAACACGATGGTTGTCATCTTCTTCACTTGGATTGTACTCCTGAAATACCGAAGTTTAAGGGACGCCCTTCTATTGCGGTATTTGTGCAATATGCTTTGAGTTTTTAAAGTATTAAACATTTATTGGAAATCATGCTTCAAAAGTGCTTGCAGCATTTGCAGAACTCATCATAACTATTATTTCAATAATCACTTACTACGTTACAAGAATTTCATGAAAGCATAATTTTCGTTACATGTATTGAAAAAAAAATAGTTTCAGTAAAATATGAAAGTCTCCCCGAAAGGCAATACATTTCTTCACTAGAGGTAAGTCATGCAGAAAATGAAATAATAATTACTATTTGTAATAATGTTTGATATACGAAAAGGTTACTTATTCGACCCAACAAAGACCCCACATATATAGCGAAAAATAATTATTATGAGAAGATGTTGAAGTCTTTCCGTCAATTGTGCTTTGTGTCACAGTTTTATTCTGCATTAAGGTTGCTCACTCATCACGCTTTTTTATTTTTTTGTCAGATTTCGGAACTCCTCTGGCTTTCTCCAGTTTTTGCACACGGACCCAACTTTTTATTTCATGAATATCTTCAAAAGGTCAAATTCAGACACCTGACAAGTTTTAATAAATTTCTTGATATAGCTTTCTAGCCAGAAATAGTACCAATGTTAAATTAAGGGAAAACCAAGAGCAATCCATTTCTCGCCAAATTTTTAATGCCTTCTATCTCCATTAAAGCACGCAGACCTTTTATTTCGTTTTACCGTTTCATTAAGTCTACAATGCTACAAATGTAAATCAATTTGAAAAGGTCAAGAAGTCTTTGATATGAGCAGCATCAGGAGAGAGCCTCCTTAATCTAAAAGTGTAAATTAGATAACACGTGAAAATACAACGCAACAAGGATGTAAAGAACAATAGCATGTCATATATTTAGCAACATCAAAAAATGCCTAGCAACAAGGGTATACAGATACAATTATAAAATAAACTAAAAACCAATTAAGTCAGCAACAGAATGCTAGGATAGTCGTACATGTAGTGACTTGCTTTTTTTTTTGAGGAGCAAAGATGATGAAATGTAGTCACAAGAATGTATTGAGAAAAATACCACCTACTATTGTGTTTGTTCTGCTTATGTGTATTTTGTTTTGTTTGCTTGTTCATATGGTTAATAATTCATACTTATTTGGTAAAACACTTGTATGTGTTTGTCTTTAACTCTTAATATAGTTTAATTTTTGTCCATTGAAGTGGATTTGGAGACACATCTTTTAAAAAAGGATATATCAATAATATCTATGGGACAGATGTATTATTTATATCTCATGAGGAGATTATATGAATTTACCACCAAACCACAAACAGTTTATCAACAAATATTTATCCGCTTATATCATAGATCCAAAGACACTGTTATATTGAAGCACTTGAGGTTACAGGACCTTCCATACAAGAGAAAAGGTGCAATATAATACTCAATTCTAAAAATAATCCTGATGAAAAAAATGAAAGTAAAATATTACCTTCGGAAGGAAACAAGATGCATCGATAAGCCTGTATCGCATATTACCTGTTTAATAACATTCAGATAATCCAACAGGGCATATTTGTCTGCATTTAATTATGTCATTCGCTGGCTGAGATATTTGATGTGTTATGAATGTGAC
>MJUU01039696.1:11327-29245 GCA_002080025.1 Modiolus philippinarum
CGCCTGTCCCAAGTCAGGAATATGTTGGTCATTGGCTTGTCCTTGTCTTCTTATAAACTTTTAGTTTCTTGATATTTGGGTTATTGATTTTTACCTAGGGGGCGGGGGGCATTTAGGGCTTGCTATATGGTGTGAGGTTCCTTACCGTGTTGAAGACCGTACGGTGACCCCTAGATGCTTAGTGTTGGGTCGTTTTAACCTGGATATGGGATGTTGTCTCCTTGACATTTACCCAATTTCCTTTCTTTTTCATAACTATTGATTTTTTAATTCCTAGATTTCTTCTACATCAAATTCGGGGATTTTACTGTTCCCAATTATTTTCAATTCAAGTTTTATATAAAATCGTTATCACGATTGAATTATTCGTTACGTATCGTCAGAAAATCCCAATTATCTATTAATGTATTGATTATTTTGCATATAATTAAATGACGGATCGTTTCTCGTCAATTGAATTGAATTGAATTGGACGTGTACTGTTATGACGTTAAACGATTCGTCTCGTCCCGTCCCGTCCCGTCCCGTCCTGTCACATTCCCGTCGGCGATCCGTTCACGTCCTTTTCTTTTTCATAACTATTGATTTTTTAATTCCTAGATTTCTCCTAGATCAAATTCGGGGATTTTACTGTTCCCAATTATTTTCGATTCAAGTTTTATATAAAACCGCTATCACGATTGAATTATTCGTTTCGTATCGTCGGAAAATTCCAATTATCTATTAATGTATTGATTATTTTGCATATAATTAAATGACGGATCGTTTCTCGTCAATTGAATTGAATTGAATTGGACGTGTACTGTTATGACGTTAAACGATTCGTCTCGTCCCGTCCCGTCCCGTCCCGTCCCGTCACATTCCCGTCGGCGATCCGTTCACGTCCTTTTCTTTTTCATAACTATTGATTTTTTAATTCCTATATTTCTCCCAGATCAAATTCGGGGATTTTACTGTTCCCAATTATTTTCGATTCAAGTTTTGTATAAAACCGTTATCACGATTGAATTATTCGTTTCGTATCGTCGGAAAATCCCAATTATCTATTAATGTATTGATTATTTTGCATATAATTAAATGACGGATCGTTTCTCGTCAATTGAATTGAATTGGACGTGTACTGTTATGACGTTAAACGATTCGTCTCGTCCCGTCCCGTCCCGTCACACCCCCGTCAGCGATCCGTTCACGTCCCTGCAGCAATCTGTTTCACGTTTGTCAAACGGTAAGGGCTACGTTGCACATTACTGTAACGTAATACCGATGTTACTGTTCCTATCGTTATTTATTTTTGTCTCTTGTTTTCATTATTATTTTTCTGGTGCCGTTTGCTTGTAAATTGTGGCATGTGATTGTAGTTCCTGGCTATTGTGGATGTTTGCTGTCATCCTGTTTTGTAATTTAAAAAATTGATAGAGAACAAATAACCAATATGATCTAAATGTAAAGCCAAAATTAGCTAAGGACAGAGCTTTGCATGAGGGAGATACTCCTTAGTTATACCAAATCTATTTAGAAGTATTTTAATTGAAGTTTCATATGTAAGAGGGAAATTATGTCCTTAAATAGCTGTCAGTAATTGCAAGCATTTGTCCGGACAGTACCCATGTGTATTGTCTTCATGTTTTATGTACTTCATTGTAAGGGTATTCGTCTTAGTAATTTGGACTTTTTTTCTGGTTTGATTTTTACTATGGGTCGTTTTGTGTATTTATTTTTAGCCATTCACCAGACATAGGGGGGAGGGTTTGGATCCAAGAAAAAATGTTTAGCCCAACCGCACTTTTTCCGCCTGTCCCAAGTCAGGAATATGTTGGTCATTGGCTTGTCCTTGTCTTCTTATAAACTTTTAGTTTCTTGATATTTGGGTTATTGATTTTTACCTAGGGGGCGGGGGGCATTTAGGGCTTGCTATATGGTGTGAGGTTCCTTACCGTGTTGAAGACCGTACGGTGACCCCTAGATGCTTTGTGTTGGGTCGTTTTAACCTGGATATGGGATGTTGTCTCCTTGACATTTACCCAATTTCCTTTCTTTTTCATAACTATTGATTTTTTAATTCCTAGATTTCTTCTAGATCAAATTCGGGGATTTTACTGTTCCCAATTATTTTCAATTCAAGTTTTATATTAAACCGTTATCACGATTGAATTATTCGTTTCGTATCGTCGGAAAATTCCAATTATCTATTAATGTATTGATTATTTTGCATATAATTAAATGACGGATCGTTTCTCGTCAGTTGAATTGAATTGAATTGGACGTATACTGTTATGACGTTAAACGATTCGTCTCGTCCCGTCCCGTCCCGTCACACCCCCGTCAGCGATCCGTTCACGTCCCGTCAGCAATCTGTTTCACGTT
This sequence comes from Modiolus philippinarum, assembly GCA_002080025.1. Classification (NCBI taxonomy): domain Eukaryota; kingdom Metazoa; phylum Mollusca; class Bivalvia; order Mytilida; family Modiolidae; genus Modiolus; species Modiolus philippinarum. The sequence continues at coordinate 13,692 of MJUU01039696.1, forward strand.
TGTCAAACGGTAAGGGCTACGTTGCACATTACTGTAACGTAATACCGATGTTACTGTTCCTATCGTTATTCATTTTTGTCTCTTGTTTTCATTATTATTTTTCTGGTGCCGTTTGCTTGTAAATTGTGGCATGTGATTGTAGTTCCTGGCTATTGTGGATGTTTGCTGTCATCCTGTTTTGTAATTTTAAAAATTGATAGAGAACAAATAACCAATATGATCTAAATGTAAAGCCAAAATTAGCTAAGGACAGAGCTTTGCATGAGGGAGATATTCCTTAGTTTTCATTCAAATTTACAAAAATTTAGATATTGTAAGGTTCCAAGAAAAATCCGCTTTCGGATCAGCACCGAAGTACTGACCACTGGACTGGTGAATACCCTCGTGGACTAACAGTCCACCAGCAGTGGCATCGACCCAGTGGTAACAAATAACTAAATACTGAGGTTACTGTGAAAGTACTTTCTACATATGCGCATTTCGACAACTTATGTCTCTTCAGTGCAAATAAAATCTAAACGTTTTGAAGACCATAATCTCAAAGATGTTAAAAAAAACTGATAGAGAACAAATAACCAATATGATCTAAATGTAAAGCTTAAATCAGCAAAAGAAGGAGCTTTGCATGAAAGAGATACTCCTTAGTTTTCATTAGAATTTACACAAAATTAGATATTGTAAGGTTCCAAGAATAATCAGCTTTAGGGTCAGCATCGAAGTACTGACTTCTGTGCTGGGGACTAATAGTCCACCAACAGTGGCATCGGCCCAGTGGTAACAAATAACTAAATACCGAAGTTACTGTTGATTTACTTTCTGCATTTGCGCATTTCGACAACTTATATCTCTTCAGTGCAGATATACTCTAAACGTTTGGACCATCAAGATAACTTTTGGAAATTATGAAACAAAAACAAAAAATATGAAATAAAAAAAATAATTTATCTCATGGAAAAAAAAAGAAAGTGTAATATTGTAACCATATCAGAATCCCTAAAACACGTACATCATGGCTGAGATATAGAGTTTGCTTTTTTCTATTTTTTTAAAGAAAACCGAAACACCAAAGCCTATTTAAAAATTATCAGTTTAAGACCATTGAGACCATTTTGTCCTCCAAAACTGATGAGATGGCGATGCAATTTTTATTTTTTTTTATTTTCTAAAAGTACACGAGGCAGCTTTGTACAAATGTAAAAACCATCAGAAATGTAATAAATGAGTGATTTTTAATTTTTACTTTTATTAAAATGGCAATGAAAAGGGTCAGTGATGGGCTTTTTATCAATCCTTTGACTAGATGATGGAGGGCCTGAAAGCCAATAAATTAACTTTGCATGACCTAAGAATTGTATATCAATAAAGTCTCTACTTATTCCAAAAAAAAAAAATAGAAATGGCAATCGTTTATTATTAAAGCCCTCTTGACACTATCAAAGATTTTCTTGGTCAAAGAAAACTTGGTCAAAGTTCGTGACGATTTTTTGATAGTGTCAACGGTCAGAGAAAACCTTAATAAAAAACTTTGAAGGACTTTGATGGAATAGAAACCCAGCCTATTTTTCCTTAAACTTTGATGGGCTTTGATGGGAAATAACCAATCAAAAAGTAGTTTTTGAGATGATGCAACTTTTTGTTTTCAAAACAGAAATAATTTGCTAAAAGGCTGAAAAAATTAAATGACAATATCAACCAAATGCTACAGAAATGTCATAGTCCATTCTGAAATTACTTTTGGTATCTGCTTGATCCCGATACTGAGATACAATGTATTTCTTCAACACAACTTGTCAAGATATACCTGTGGTTTTTTTCTTACTGATCTAGTACTCGATTTGTTTTTTTCACCTGATAATTCCTTTGCAGCATATTTATGCACGATTTTAAGCCAAAGTAAAAATGCATTTTTTTTCTGACATTTGAGACAAGTACTTATTTTTAGCCGTTGAGATATTGTTGTCTCAACCCACGGGTGAGATAAGAATTTCAAGCGAAGAAATACATTATGACGTTATAGACGTCATAGCATGTTGCTTAGACATGGCGGACGCTAACTATAGACTGGTAGTACGGAACTTGTATTTTGTTTATAACTGCGAGAAAAACAATCAAACACCGTTGACAATGCAAGATTTAGAAATCTCAGACACCCTCGGGTAAGATTTCAAATGCCAGGACAAAATGCATAATTCAGATATCCAAGTCTAATACCTAGCAAGTCCTCACTTATTTGAACACAATGAATCGATGTCAGTTGAATGGTCAGTATTAAGAAAACACTACAAACTTTTGTATACATAATATAAACTACCCTTCGAATATATATACACTTTATACGGCACTGTCAACTTGCTACATACTATCGATATCCCTTTTGCTGCATATTTTCAGTATATTTGTACCAAATTTGAGTACTATATGGTATTTCCCTATTGTTGCATATTTTCAGTGTATTTACACCAAATTTTGGTACTAGATAGCATTTACACCATAAAGCATACTATCAATATCCCTACTGTTGCATGTTTTCAGTATATTTGTACAAAATTTGAGTACTATGGATGGCATTTACACCATATCGCATACTATCGATATTCCTATTGTTGCATATATTCAGTATATTTGTACCAAATTTGAGTACTAGTTGGCATTTACACCATATCGCATACTATTGATATCCTTATTGTTGCATGTTTTCAGTAAATGTGTACCAAATTTTAGTACTAGGTGGCATTTACACCATATCGCATACCATCGATATCCTTATTGTTGCATATTTTCAGTATATTTGTACCAAATTTGTGTACTAGGTGGCATTTACACCATATCGCATACTATCGATATCCCCGTTGTTGCATATTTTCAGTATATTTCTACCAAATTTAGTTCTAGATGGCAATTACACCATATCGCATACTATTGATATCCCTAATTGTTGCATGTTTGCAGTATATTTGTACCAAATTTGAGTACTAGATGGCATTTACACTTCATCATATACTATAGATATCCCTATTTCTGCATATTTCCAGAATATTTTAACCAAATTTGAATACTAGATGGCATTTAAACCATATCACATACTATTTATATCCTTATTGTTGCATGTTTTCAGTAAATTTGTACCTTATTTGAATACTAGATGGCATTTTAACCATATCACATTACTTTTGTAATCCATATTGTTGCATATTTTCATATTTTAGGTAAATTTGTACCAAATTTGAGTAATAGATGACATTTACTCCATATGGCATGCCATCTGTATCCATATTGTCGCATATTTGGAGTAAATTTGTATTAAATGTGAGTGCCAGATGGCATTTACACAATATCCTACATTGTATAGACATTTTCAGAATTGAAATAGTGGGGTTCTCCATCTTGTTCAATTCGGAACACTAAATCCGACACAGGTAGACAGATTTCACCCGACTCGGGCTTTTTCGATTACTTCATTATTGAATGGTACCGCCCAGGTAGGGTAATTAAAAAACAACGGCAGTAGAATACCGAAGAAACAAAGCACAAGATTACACAAATCAAAGTCCAGAGAAAAGGCAAAAGCAAGAACACCAAAAGACTGAAGACCAAAGACACCATATGCCCACAAAACACACGAACATTACATATACAACACAAAAAACTAAAGCACTAACAGTGTGAACTCTCAATAAACAAGAGTGACATCAGGTGCTCCGGAAGGGTAAGCATGTCCTGCTCTGTGCACGGCACCCGTAACACTGTCATTGGGTCAATCCAGGGTAAAGTCAAAACCGGTAATGTCAAATCCGGGAATACGCGAATCTAGCTGAAAATGTCAGTTTTTATTTGTGCCACTGACATTTCATATCTATCTATGATGTCGTGGTGACGGCCATAGAATTTATGAAGGGACGAAAGTAACAAAGGCTGAACATATCCCAGACTCAGCAGTTTTTGTGACAGTGCTTTTGCTCTTTCCAAAAAGTCACTGTATGTACTGCACGCTCTACAGTAACGAATTAATTGTGAAATATATACTCCATATGCTTGGGATGCAGGTATATTGCTGCAGAGAAAGGGAAAGTTCACAATTGGAAAGTCAAAATCATCACGTTTGTCATATAATCTAAATTGTTAATTACCTGTTTATTCATAAAGTAAGAAGCATGTTAATAGAGCCGTTGAAAAGATAAAAGATAACAGAATGGCAAAAAATAAGTTTCAGAACAGATATTTAACGTTTATGTGTAGTAATATGCTTTTGAAAATGTGAAATTTATAGGTACCGTAGGTACCGTATTCATGAGATGCCCAAAATGAAAAAAGAAATACGTATCAGTTTATGATTTTGCCCAAGAACAAATTAAAAAAATTAAGGGATATATTTTTTCGGCATTGTTGTTTATTTTATTTTTTTCATTTTTTTTCCGACATCGGAATACACATAAAGATAGATTGTTATATTGGGCACATATTTGGAATAAATCTCTAAATATGAGTACATTACACTTATTCATAATAAACTTATAAATATAAATATTTGCTAAAGCTTTTACGTTATTTTGTTAAAAATATTTTCGTTTTTAATCTAATTCCAAATACAAATATTTTTCCGGTATTAAATACTTCATCAACAAAAACCTTCCAGATTATGAATAGAATTTCTTCTCTTACGTAAGAATTAAAAAGTCATTTTGAATAAAAAAAATATGAAAAAAATATGGGATACTTTTTCTGTACAATTTGTGTATTCTGTTTGTCTCATTCTCCAAAAAGAAATTAGGAAATAGTGCATCATTCCGATTTTTTTTTATGGCAATGACTGATGATTAGCATTTAGTTGATTTTCTTTATGAACTTTTGTTTATGGGATTTGAGTGGACAAGTTTGATGGTTTGAAAATTATAAAACGTAAGTCAAATCAGTGTATCTATATGTCTCTGGTCAAATCAGGCTTTCTAGCTAAAGATGTTTTAAAAATTAAATTTTATTTTGTGTTTTTACTGTTCTGCTGGATGATTTCTTTACCAATTATTTGGTTACAACTCCTGAATGTGAAAACGTTTTCTGTGTATTGCTTAAATGTTATTTGAAATAGAGGGTCCTCCATTAGATTTGCTTTAGGTATTTTGCATATGTGCATTTCTCAAAGTTTGATAAGCCATATCGCATTTTTTTAAAGAGCTCCCCATTGGCTTCAACAGAGACTCTGGCTTCTAATATAGTCATGATGTGTTCCGTTCTGAAAGTTATGTGTATTGCATTAAGTGTTATATTTGCCCTGATCGAAAATCATATCTGAAAAGGGGACTCCCCGTAAATAATAAATAAAATGAGCTTGTTGAGCGCAACCTCATTTAATTGACTACTACAAATTTTAACCCCTTAAAAAACCCTCAAAAGACCTAAAATAACATAGTGTTTATTGTAAAACTACAAAAAAAGCACAAAAATCCTTTATTTTTTTAACCCTCAAAAAAAAAATAGACGCAAAAACACCCCCCCCCCCCAAAAAAAAAAGCTGGAAGTTCAGCGAAGTAGAAAAAGTTACAAGAAAAAACCTAAAGAGTACCCCATAAAATGTGTTTATTACTTCTACTAAAAAAGCAATTAAGTTACTTGGTTAACAAATATCGACTATTATTTAGCAACAATCTAACATAGTATTGATTACAACAAGTTATTCAAAGATGCTTCATTAAAATTTTAAATGTGTAGTAGCTATTGATTTCAGACTAATAAAATTAATTGGAAAATTGTTCTTTCAACCGAAATTTCATTTCATTAAAAGAAATTTCACAGTATCCAGGATACTTTAAAGAAATTAGGTGAAAAAAGGAATGAGAAAATTGTTGTTTCAAAAGTATATTATACTAACAATTATAAAAGGAGTCAGTGAATTTTAAAATCTTGATAATCGTGGCCAGATTAAAAGTGTGGATATTAATTTAGATAATATGTGAAGAATAATGAAAAACGTGTTAAAAGGGTAAGTCAATTAATTTTATTTTTTTAAATATTCCCTAGCAGCAGCATACAATAAACCAACAACTAAAACAAGTAAAGCCCATAATTTATTTGCAAACCAATTTACTACGTCTTTTGTTGCATTTAACAACCAAGACACAATGGCACCGATAATTCCTGGCAATGCAGCTGCTAATTTTCCTGCAAGCTTAGCTAATAGTTTTCCAAGATTTTTTAATTTATCCAATCCTTTGCATCTGTTTTATCTGAAGGAGGTGGAGGTGGGGGACTACTTCCACTACCAGAAGGGATAATTGCCTCAACAATAACATCAATAATCAAACCAAAAGCAGTTAAAACACTAACTATTGTTATTCCTTGTTCTTTAAATAATGTTGTAATTCTTTCCCCTAATGTTTTATCTTTATATAATATTTTACGTATTGTCTGTTTAATTCTATCTAACTGGTTACGTATTCTATCTCTATCAGCATTAATTACCCCCAGTATTATGATTATATCAGATTCTATTTTTTTTATTTTTTCTTCTATTTCTTTTATTTCTATGGGATTATCACTATATTTTTTTAATCGTTTTAATTTGGTTTTTTCTTTTTCCAAGTTTTTATATTTTTCATTTAGTTTTGCTGTATTAAGATCAATATTTTCATCGATTGTTGTAAACGCTTTCATATAACCATTCAATTCTCTATTAATTCTATCCATTTCTGTCATATCTACGTCTGTTTGTGTTTCTTTTTCAAATGATGTTAATATTTCTTTTACAGATGTTTTTGCATTTCTGACTGTTTCTAATAGTTTTTCCGCTTCTTGTTCGGAAGTTATATCCACTGAAAAAATATTTTCTTGGTTTAGACTTTCTAATCTATTTTCAACCTCATTTATATGTTGATTAGTTATATTATAATGTTCAACACCTAAAACACTTCTAATGAAATTAACACCATATTTTTCTAAAGTGCTAAATTTATAAAATTTTAATACACTTCCCTTGTAAAATGTTAATCTAACTTCCTTACCATATCCATATCTTACATATAAATTAATTCTTCCATCATCATCTCCCCCTAAAAAGAAATTTTTACGATCTTTATATAAATCTGATTCGTCATTTACTTTGTAAAATCTTTTTACCATTTGTTTAATTATTTTACTTTTGTGAGTTATTTGATCTTCTGGTGATAAATTTTCTAATTGTTCAAAATATTTATTTATATACTGGTGAAACTCATAATCATTTTGAAAAGAAGTTCCTAATTCATTATCATCATCATAATCATCCTGTCTAACTAAATCATTCATTTCAATTTCTCCTCCTTCAGCCATTTTTTAATTAAAAATTTTATTCATATTTTGGTGGAGGATCGTTAACTATAGTAATTTTGTTAAAGAAAATTATAAATTTTCCAATTTTTTTTTAATTTCATTTCTTACTTTTGCTTCTGTTTCTTCTATTAATTTTTTTTCTTTCGCTGTCATTTAATACTGTTTGTGTTTGTTTTGTACGTATATTTTCTTTCATTTTGTTATATTTTTCTATTTCATGTAAAACTAATTTAAATTCATTTTCATTTATTTGCCCATCAGTTAAAGATTTTGAAATTAAATTTTTTTATACTGTTTAGTTTACATTCTGCCATTGTTTTAATTTCATAATGTTTCTTTGATTTTGTTGTAAGTTTGCGACTAATAAGTTTAACACAAGCACCTAAACCTACACACACTAAAGCTGTAATTTGCATTGGTAACAATATAGGAAAAGCTGCTATTCCTACACCTGATAAAATAGCAGAAACTGAAATTTAAGTCGTGTCTACGCCATCCGTTACGTTAACTCCTCGTTTGTATTTTTTGTATAGTGATTTACGTTTATCTCATTCATTAATCAATGTTTTTTCTATTTCTGTTATTTTTTGTAGTCTATAATTTTGTCCATCTTCTATAGGTAATTCGGGGTATAATGGTAAATCTGGGGCTGTTGGTTGCTTCATTTTTAAGGGTATTTTTAAAATTTTTTCATAATTTACATTTTTAAAATTTTTCGGAAAAAACTTTTTAGAGTTGAAAAAGAATTTAAATTTCCCGCCAACATTCTTGAAATTCCAGTTTCTACACAGGTAGAAATTGGAACGCGTGAAATGTATATTCCAGGTTGGGGGAAGACAACTCATATCATATTGATTTTCCAATATTTATTGGAAAAATATATTAACAACCGGGTATATAAACTTGTAAAGTGTATTTGGTTTACATTGATACAAAAGCTTCACTAGCCTAATCAATTACCCAATAATCAGTAGGTTGGTCTGTCTTTAATATTAATTTACGATGTTTATTTTTTTTAAGTTCTTCTTTTATTCTTTGTCTTTCTTCTAAAGTAGGAATAACATCATTTTCTCTTAGGCAATTATCAAAAATATCTCTATCTTTTGTGTAGAACATACATAACCATTTTGTTTGTTCTCTTAAATCTTTTAGCACAGAATTATATCTCTGTGAAATTACCCAGACTGATTGTTCAGCATGTCTTCCTGAAAACGCAAGCTCAGAAAGCATATCTCTTTTCTTTGTTAATTGTTTTGTTGCACTGCAATCATCAATAATATATAATGTTGGTTTTCCTGCAAATTTCTTAAAACATATTCTTAGTAGTTCTTGTAGTTTTTCTTCTCCGTTATCAAGAATAGGATTAAGAACTATCAAATTTTTTGTTTTCGGATTTCTAACATCACCAATCCACTCTCGATTTTTATATGCCTTGTTCCATTGAATAGTTGGACAAAGTATAACAATATATGTAAACAATCCACGATATTCTGTTTCTAACAAATCAAGAACAAATTCTGTTTTTCCACAGCTAGTCTGACCATGAATAATAGCGCAATGAGGGTATTTTGGTAACTCAATTTTTTAATAAATAAAATAAACTTAACTTCTTTAAATCTTCCATCTTCAAAATTCATTTGTGCATCTTGTATAACAAAAATATAAACATTTATTGGTTTATCAGCTCCTTCTTTTTTCGTTATTTGAATTGTAATACCTTCAGAGGCATTTTCGATTCTTCTACCTGAACCGTGTAGTGAGTTATCATCCGTTGAACGGAGATCTAACCATAAAGCATAATTAGTTGTTAAGTATTTTTCTAATTTAGTATCGGATAAATTTAAATTTTTTGCGAGTATATTTGTTTCTTTATTTTGTTTTGAATTTAAAGCAAAGAATCTATTTATTTCATCCCATTGTTGATATGCTTTCATTCCTTGGCTGTATAGCTGATTTGGAACACCTTCTATTGTCATTTCTACTTTTGTTATTTAAGGTTATAATAAGTTTCGGTGCTTGTTCTTTCCGAGTCTTCGAATAACACCAGAATACCTTTCATACTTTTAGCTGGAACATTTAGATTAATATTCCACAATGTATCTTTTTTGTTTTTGGTTATTTTTCTATGTCTTAATATCCTGTCATATAAGATAACCATTTTACCATCAACTTGTTGTCTTATTTGACTTGCTAATTCTGAATCAGAAATCATATCAAATTCTAAACAAATATTTTTTATTATATAACTTGCAGATGAATCTGTTGCTGATTTGATGACATTACTATAATTATTAAATGTAAGTTCATATTCAAGTCTATCACCAAGACCTGATTGATAAAAAGGCATATGACTTTCTAATAGTTCAAAGTCAAGTGGAATACAAAATTTTGAACCATAGGCTGTTGCAATTGCTTGATCTCCTGTATTTGTTGTTGCATCATTTGCTCCAACTCTATGTTTTAACATATTTGCTGTACCAGTACCTTGATATGCCATATTTTCACGTTCAGTTGTAGATTTCCACAAATCAACATAACAATGATAAATATCGCTGTCTTCAATCGACATAATTTCATTTCCACTTATTCTAATTGTTGTTTTTTTAACTATTGATCTTCCTATATTTTGATATATAGTTGCATTATCGTCTGTAGATTTGAGTTCTATTTCGAAAGCTAACCTGGTTGTTCCGGGCACAATAACATCATTACTACTTAGATTAGGAAATCTAAGTAATAACTGTTGATTTTGATCAATAGTTGAAGGATTATTAGTTATTACAACACTTTGACGAATACCTTTCACACCACGAGGTTCTCTTAATTTTCTGTAAGGATTTAATTTTTCTCCGTAAGCCGACATTTTTAAGGGATAAAAATATAGTTTATAAAAATAATTCAATTACCGCTGAAACTAGAGTATTGATACATAAAGGACTATCACTCTTACTCATAAAACTTATTCTATCTCCAGCCTTAACATATAAAGGTTTTTCAAAGTTTTTATATTTATGATATTCATAAACAGAATCATCCAATTCTATTCCATCATGAGTTAAATTATCATTAACACTCACCATGACAGTTAAACCATCTTTTCCTGTTTTTAGACTTATTAAACTAAGACCTAATATTTGACCTGGATAATTAATAACATATTCGCTACCACCAGTACCAAAATTAAACATTTGATTAAACTTTAATGGTCCATTAATACCAGCGAATATACATATTGTGTTTCTGTCTGGTATATTTATAATTTTGTTATATAATAAATTATTATTAATTTCCATTACTTGAAGCTCGTTTCTCATTTTTAATATTTCCGATGCATCTACGTGTTTTTTTTAACTCCAATTATACTTATTTTTATTATAAAAATTTTAAATAATTTCTAAAGCACAATTAATTGGTAAACTATTACTTATTTTTTTATTATACTCATCTCTAATTTCTAATTTTAATTCTGTTATTACATCAAATTGCTAAACATTTATATTCTGGATGCTCAAATCTCGTTGTTATAACATCTCCAAACTCTTTGTTTACAACGGGAATAACAGCCAATAATGTACTCGGAGCACCATCAAGATAATTATAAAAAGTGCTTACTTGTTCTAAATGTAAATACAATGATTTATAGATAACAAAATCTATGGGTCTGTTTCAATAATGTTTTTCATTAGGTGTGAATATTGTTGTTTTATTAAATCCTAACATATATCTTAAACTTTTACTTATTTTTAATTCAACAGGAGAGGTTAATAAAGCAATACCATTTGTTTCATTTACGGACAATTCAATATTTTCTTTTATAAATTCATTCGCTATTTGTTTGAAACTATAATAACCATCTTTAAGTTATATGGGTCTCTCCCCAGTTTTTTTTATATGTTCATCTGAAATATTATCCCAACCTACGCAATATGTTATATATTTTAAACCTATACGTTTATTTCCCTCTCTGTTATCAATGTAAGTAAGTAAGTTTATTGTTTTATCAATATTTGAAATAGTATGGTACATTTTTTAGGGTAAAAAATGAAGAAAGAATTTAAATATAATCCTAATGCATCGTATAATCCTCACACTAAATATTCTGAAAAAGATATAATCCTTGTTAATCAATTAATATTTGTAAATCAAAAAGAGAACTTTAAAACAAATTTCCCCGATTTATTTCAAAAATATCAAAACCCACCATTACACACCAACGAACCATGGAATACATGGATTCATTCTTCGTTTGATTGGTGGCAATGTCAATTAAACTTTGCAGTCTGGTGTGCAAGTACGGGATGTGGTGTTTCTTATGATGATCATATAAAAAACACTTCAAATTTAACTCAAACGGTTTATATGTTTCATTTATATTATTGTATTGCCAGAATCTTAAAAGAACTTAAATCACCTTTACCAACTGATTCTTCTTTCTGTTTTTATAAAAATCCTTATGACAAAGCTGCATATCAAAAAATATGTAGTGAATTTCAAATTTCACCTCATACAGATTGGAGACAAAAATTAGAAACATCTTGTCATGGTTTAGGAAGTTTTACTGAATACTATAAACCAAGTGCTAAATATAGAATGAATCATTCTCAGAATGGTCCATTATTAAATATAAACGATTCAGTTAAGCATACAATCGATATAAATATGGCTTGGACAACATTTATTTTAGATAAATCAGAAGGTTTTACAAAAGTAGGCATTGAACGTATTAATGAAAGTATAAGAACGTTTGTATGGGCTTTATTAGGAGCACAATCTCAAACACGTGTAGATATACTAAAAATAGGTACAGGATTTGATGCTCAAAAACAATTCTTAGCAAACGTTCAAGATGCTATTAATAGTCCCATAGATTTACCCTCTCAGATATTACATTACCAACGAGTATTAAAGTACGCTCGTAGTAAAGTTAATTATGTCTATGGTATTTGGTTATATATGTCTCCAAGTGATATGAGATTACAAATTGGAACAATTGTTGGTTATAACAACAAAATTGTAATCGCAACAAAAGATCAAAAACTAGGCTTTAATGATGATATAAATAATAAACATTTTTCTCATTCTTTAGATAAATTAGATGGAACAAAAACAAAAAAAATCTTTACCAGAACTTCTTCATGATATTCCAAAACCTTCTAATAAATTTGTTCACGATAAACCGAATATAGAACACGAAGAAAATAAACAAGCAATAATATTTGGAAGTTTTGTATTAGGTATGGTAGGACTAATTATTTATAAGATTTATTAATTAAATTTTATTTCTTTAAAAATGAAGAGAGAAGAATTTGAAAGATTGTTAAAAAAAACAAAAAGATCACAATACACAAAAATGGACCGACTTAGAAATTGATAAAATTTACAAAATCACTGATTATAAATATGTTAATACAAGTTTTGGTAAGAGTGTAATTTTCTCTGTCGAAAATAATGGTGAAGTTTGGTGTCCTTCTCATCTCGCTGAAAAGATAGAAAACGAAGATACTCCTTTTTATGTAAGACCACTCGGTTTGAAAAAATGTAAAAAAAATAAAAACAATAAATATCATGCTTATGATTTAGTATTTCCAAAATAGAAAAAAACTAATGATTAATAAATGCTTAAGCAATGCTTAAGTAATGCTTAAGAAATGCTTAAGAAATGCTTAAGTAATGCTTAAATTATAAAGCAAAAAAAATAGCAATAAAAAGCAATGTTATTAGAAATACTAACAATTATAACAAATACTGCAGTTTTGTCATTAGTTGGTTATTTTGTATTTATTTTTTTAAACTTAAAAATAAAATATATAAAATGAGCACTGAAGAATTTTTAAGAGATGATAATATTGAAAACATAGATTTTGATTCGAACGGATGTGATAATGACAAACAAGAAAAAAAACGTGAAAGATTATCAGCCGTAGTTGCTGGTGGGGGTAGTAAGCAATATCTGGGTAAAGAATTACAATTGTCAGAAATTGATACAATGACACCAGAACAAATACATAAATTATATTGTAAATATGAAGCAAGATTAGGGGCCAGTATGACTAAGACATTCGGAAACTCTTTTATTAACTTGTATGTTATGGGTGTATCAAAGTACTTTAATGTTGTTAATCCACCAAATTTAATGCAATATTTAGGGGAAGATCCTTTTATCAATCACGCTTTAACTAATGTATGTTGTGAACTGTACTATAGATATGGGATGTATCTTGCTCCTTTTACTGCAATTTTAACAACAGCAAGACATATTGATTTCCAAAAAAAAGACGAAAATAATGATATAAAAAATGACGAGTGAAAATTCTGAACAAGAAAAAAACAAAGAAGAAATAAAAGAAGAATCTAAAAAACCTCAACAAAAAAACCCAAAACGTGTAGCCGCTGGTAAGAAAGGTGTAGAAGCAAGAAAGCTAAAAAATGAATTAAAAAGAAAAGAAGCAAAAAAATTAAAAAAAGAAAACATAGAATTAAAACAAGCTGGTGAGATTCCAATAACAAAAGATATAGATTCTTTTCATCATCAATGTCCAACAAACAAACAAAATTGGAACATATTACCATTATGTTTATCAATTGTAGTTGTTGGATTAGGATTGTTTTTTTTATAACCAAAGTGATATACCAGAAAAAATGATTAGAGAAATCATGTTAGGTAAAGAAAAACCAAGCGAGCAAATCCCTTTAAAAAAACCAGAAGAACAAAAAAGAAATTGACCCGTTTGAAATTAACTAATTTTATTTTTTTTAAAATGGGAAAAATAGAAAAAATAGATACAATTATAGACGTGTTAATTTTTTCAGCATTATCTTTAGAAATTATAAATAATTTTTTAATGTTATGTGAATTATATAAAAAAGAAATAAAAGAAGAATTAAAAGAAGAAATGAAGAAAAAATAAAACATGATAAATTTGAAAAAGAAATGGAAGAATTAAAAAATTAAAAAAAAAATTTAAAATTAAAAAAATTAAAAATTTAATATATAAAAATGGCAACACCAAAAGACGGAAAACAAATAGCAAATATGTTATATCATGCTGGAGTGGAAGCATTTTTAACAATTACATATGCAGAAATAGGTAAAAAAGTATTTAGAAGGTCAGCACCAAAAGTAGATTTTAACATGAATGATATTTTTATGTTATCCATTGATATACTGCTTGCAATGGCAACAAAAGACATGTTGATTAAGCAAGGCATTATACCTGCTGATATAATGAAGTAATAAACAAATTTTATTTTCTTAAAAATGGCAAGTGCTTTAGTAATGATGTTAGGAGGAGCAATGGCAAACGCTTTAGCATTTTCTGGTAGTTATTATTTATTTTCGCATATGGGTAGTGATGCAAATGAAGAAAAAATACGACACGATAAAGCTGTAGAAAAATTAGAAAAAGAAACAGAAGAATAGAATAAAAGAAGAATTCAAAGATTAGATTATATTAATAAACAATTAAAAAAAGAAAATCACGCCGTTCAAACTTATGAAGATGTTGATCAAGCTATGAGAGAATATTATAATGTTACTGGTAGACAAATAAATATACCTTATAATTTAGATTTAGATCTTAAACCAGTATTAAGTAATTTTTATACACCATCAGAAGAACAGAAAAAAAGAGAAATTGCATTTGTTGTTGGTGGTATGGCATTAACTTTTTTGTTGCTTGGAAATTAAAATAAATTAAAACCATAAGGTTGTGTATCTATTCCATTATCTAAGATATATCTCTTATCATCAAATGGATTCATACTTATTTTATTTATTTCATTAACATACATTTCATGTTTATTAGAGTTTAATGTATACATTTTATGCATTTTAGGTTTATTATTAGTATTATTAAATAGACAATCTTTATAATCATCAAATTTAATATCTTTCTTTATCGTAGTTTTTCCAATTCCTTTTAATTTTTTTTTCTCACTTAAATCTGTTAAAGTAAAAGAATAAGCTTTACTTCTTAAAAAAAACTATTTCATTCATAATTTTCGAATTAAGTTCATCTTTCAATTTACCAATTACTTTTTTATTTTTTTCTGAATATAAAGGGTGATCTTTAGGATAATCCGATGTATCTAATTCATCTATTATTTCTTTCATATCTTCATAAATATCTTCAGTTTTAATACTTAAGAAAATACTGTCGGTATCGCTCGCAACTAACTCATTCTTTTCCCATAATTTATTAACAACAGTATAATAAAAGTTATACATTAATTGTTTCGAGTAATCTAATATAGCC
>MJUU01039698.1:12298-48907 GCA_002080025.1 Modiolus philippinarum
CTTGACTTTTAATTAAATAATTTTGTATATTTTTAATATTTTTGATATATTTGAATAATTCTTAATATTTTTTATATGTTTTTATATTTTTTTAATGTTTTTTTAGGAATTTAACACCGGATCAACACCAAACTTATGCATCTATCAGAATATGGTGAAAACACATGTCAGCATGTAATATTATGATGTTTTCATGTACTTTATTAAGTTTTTAACAAGCCTGGTGCCCAAGGGGTACCATAGGATTTTGGGCTGAAAGGAGGAAACGCCCCTAAAGTAACAGAATGGCCATATTACACTATAAAAAGATGTAATATTGCTATTTTATGCTACCTTCATATAAATTATTAAGTTTTTCTTTGTCAACCTGGTACCAGAGCAGAATAAGGTGACTTTAGATTGCTTTTGGTGAAAACCTCCAAAGTAAGAAATTACTTATATTCTTACATAAAACATCTCAATGTGTTATTTTATGCTGCTTAGATGTACTTTATTGAGTTTTTGAGTTGGCTGCCACCCCTTGGGTATCAGAGAATTGAGAGGTGACGGTGGTTAAAAACACCAAAGTTAAATATATAGTATATTATTAGTTGAAACATGTCAGAACCTAATGTAATGCTGCTAACATGTATTTTATTAAGTTTTTGAATAGGCTGGTGCAAACAATAATAGTTTGATAAATTTTGTCATTTTACCAATAAGAAAATTTAATTTCCACATTATAAGAAAATACCTGTTTCCTACTTTTTGTTGACAAAATTCAATTCCGTAAACACAATTTATTTCTCAACTGAAGTAGGTAGATAACTTAAACTATTTGGGTTAACTAAAGGAACATATTAACCTTAAGAAACAATAACAGTTTGGTAAATATTGTCAATTTGTTAACAAGAAAATTTATTTTCCGTATTGCAAGAAAATTTCTTATTTCTGTTATTTTTTGACAATTTTTAATTCCGTAAACCAAATTTATTTCTCAACTTAAGTAGGTAATAATTTTAACTATTTAGGTTGACTAAAGAAACATATAAACTTTAAGAAACAATAATAGTTTTTAAATATTGCCAGTTTATTCATGAGAAAATTTATTTTCCGCAGTACAAGGAAATATCGGCTTGCCATAAATGTTTGACAATATGTAATTCCGTATTCATTTTTTTAAATATACTAGATATAAAAGTTGAATTACTTTGATAAACTGCAGAAATATACTGAGTTATAGAATTATTGTTTGAAAATTATTGATCACATATATTTTATTACTTATTTTACATATCTGTTATCCCTCGGGCATGAGGGAAAATTGGTTTCAGCAATGCCTTTACAACACCAAACTTACATATATACCAATAGTAGTATAGAACACATATCAGAATGCTATTTAGTATGTTTACATTGAAATATGGAGTATTTTTATCATCTGGTACCCTCCGGGCACGCGGGAATTAGGGGGTCAAAGGTGGTCACCAACACCAAAGGTACAGATCAACCACTTTAATATGTAAAACACTCATATATGTTAGTTTATGCTGATAATCTTTGTAAATATAGAGTTTAAACTAATAATGTTCATCAAAGGAACATATTAACCTTTAAGAAAAAATACAGTTTGGTAAATATTAACCTTTTATGTATGCGAAAATTTATTTTCGGCATTACAGTAAAATAACGGTTTTCTATCAATTTTTAACAATTTTCAATTCCGCTTACAACATTTATTCCTGAACCTGAGAAGATAAAGAATTATTTTTCTTTGCGTTAATAAAAGGAACAAATAAACCTAAAAAAACGATAATAGTTTGATAAATCTTGTCATTTTACCAATAAGAAAATTTCGTTCCACATTATAAGAAAAAACCTGTTTATTTACTACATATAGGAGTTTCCGCGAATCCAATCAGTGATGTCACAAAACTAATTAACATATGCAAATTTGCATTTTTGGTTGGCAAAGTTAAAGAATTACCACTATATAGCATTGGGATATAATTTTTATCTTTGATAACTTTTTTTATTATATATACGATTTTTGATCTTTAAAATGCATGTTGAACATTGATACGTTTATATTTTTTTCTACCGATTTACTTTGATAAAAAAATAGACAAATATTTTTTCATGTGCATTTCAAACAGATGAAAGATTCGGAAAATTCATATATTTTACAAAATACACTAATTCTATATATATATTAAAAATAATAAGCTTAAAATTTTTATATCCTGTAAAAGTGTAAACATTCCATAATTGAGATCAAAAAGAATTGTCCATTTATCTAAAATAACAAATTCTCACTAGTTAAATGAAAATGACATTTTTATGACCCTAATCAGTGACTACGATCCTTGCCAACCAAAGGTAAATTTTTCAAGCCTGTCACTTCACGGCGGAAACTCCTATATTTAATAATTATTTTACATATCTGTTACCCCTCGGGCATGAGGGAATATGGGTGTCAGCAATGCCTTTACAACACCAAACTTACATATAAACAAATAGTAGTATAGAACACAAATCAGAATGCTATTATATTCTGCTTACTTTGAAATATGAAGAATTTTTATCAACGGGTACCCTCCGGGCACGAGGGAATTTGGGGGTCAAAGGTGGTCACCAACACCAAAGGTACAGATCAACCACTTTAATATGTAAAACACTCATATATGTTAGTTTATACTGATAAACCCTGTAAATATAGAGTTTAAACTATAATGTCCATTTAAGGAACATATTAACCTTTAAGAAAAACTAAAATTATAGTTTGGTAAATATTAACCTTTTATGTATGAGAAAATTTATTTTGGGCATTACATGTACAAGAAAATAACGCTTTTCTATCAATTTTAGACAATTTTCGGTTCCGCTTACAACATTTATTCCTAACCCTTAGAAGATATAGAATTATTTTTCTTTGCGTTAATCAAAGGAACATATAAACTTAAAGAAACGATAATAGTTTGATAAATTTTGTCATTTTACCATTAAGAAAATTTCTTTCCACATTATAAGAAAAAACCTGTTTCCTACTTATTGTTGACAAATTTCAATTCCGTAAACCAAATTTATTTCTCAACTGAAGTAGGTAGATAACTTAAACTATTTGGGTTAACTAAAGGAACATATTAACCTTAAGAAACAATATTGGTTTAGTAAATATTGTCAGTTTGTTAGTAAGAAAATTTATTTTCCGTATTACAAGAAATTCCGCTTTTCTGTTAATTTTTGACAATTTTTAATTCCGTAAACCAAATTTGTTTCTCAAATAAAGTAGGTAAATAATTTTAACTATTTGGGTTAACTAAAGAAACATATAAACCTTAAGAAACAATAATAGTTTGGTAAATATTGCCAGTTTATTCATGAGAAAATTTATTTTCCGCAGTACAAGAAAATATCGGCTTTCCATAAATGTTTGACAATATGTAATTCCGTATACATTTTTTTGAAAATGTACTAGATATAAAATGTAAATTACTTGGATAAACTGCAGAAATATACTGACTTATAGAATTATTGTTTGGAAAATATTGATCACATATATTTTATTACTTATTTTACATATCTGTTATCCCTCGGGCATGAGGGAATATGGGTGTCAGCAATGCCTTTACAACACTAAACTTACATATATACCAATAGTAGTATAGACCACATATCAGAATGCTATTTTATTCTGCTTACTTTGAAATATGAAGTATTTTTATTATCTGGTACCCTCCGGGCACGAGGGAATTTGGGGGTCAAAGGTGGTCACCAACACCAAAGGCACAGAACAATCACTTTAATATGTAAAACACTCATATATCTTAGTTTATGCTGATAATCCTTGTAAATATAGAGTTTAAACTAATAATGTTCATCAAAGGAACATATTACCCTTTAAGAAAAAATATAGTTTGGTAAATATTAACCTTTTATGTATGAGAAAATTTATTTTCGGTTTTACAATAAAATAACGGTTTACTATCAATTTTTGACAATTTTCAATTCCGCTCACAACATTTATTCCTTAACCTGAGTAGATATAGAATTATTTTTCTTTGCGTTAATCAAAGGAACAAATTAACCTAAAGAAACGGTAATAGTTTGATAAATTTTGTCATTTTACCAATAAGAAAATTTCGTTCCACATTATAAGAAAATACCTGTTTCCTACTTATTGTTGACAAATTTCAATTCCGTAAACCAAATTTATTTCTCAACTGAAGTAGGTAGATAACTTAAACTATTTGGGTTAACTAAAGAAACATATAAACCTTAAGAAACAATAATAGTTTGGTAAATATTGCCAGTTTATTCATGAGAAAATTTATTTTCCGCAATACAAGAAAATATCGGCTTTCCATAAATGTTTGACAATATGTAATTCCGTATACATTTTTTTGAAAATGTACTAGATATAAAATGTAAATTACTTGGATAAACTGCAGAAATATACTGACTCATAGAATTATTGTTTGGAAAATATTGATCACATATATTTTATCACTTATTTTACATATCTGTTATCCCTCGGGCATGAGGGAATATGGGTGTCAGCAATGCCTTTACAACACTAAACTTACATATATACCAATAGTAGTATAGAACACATATCAGAATGCTATTTTATTCTGCTTACTTTGAAATATGAAGTATTTTTATCATCTGGTACCCTCCGGGCACGAGGGAATTTGGGGGTCAAAGGTGGTCACCAACACCAAAGGCACAGAACAATCACTTTAATATGTAAAACACTCATATATATTAGTTTACGCTGATAATCCTTGTAAATATAGAGTTTAAACTAATAATGTTCATCAAAGGAACATATTACCCTTTAAGAAAAAATATAGTTTGGTAAATATTAACCTTTTATGTATGAGAAAATTTATTTTCGGTTTTACAATAAAATAACGGTTTACTATCAATTTTTGACAATTTTCAATTCCGCTCACAACATTTATTCCTTAACCTGAGTAGATATAGAATTATTTTTCTTTGCGTTAATCAAAGGAACAAATAAACCTAAAGAAACGGTAATAGTTTGATAAATTTTGTCATTTTACCAATAAGAAAATTTCGTTCCACATTATAAGAAAATACCTGTTTCCTACTTATTGTTGACAAATTTCAATTCCGTAAACCAAATTTATTTCTCAACTGAAGTAGGTAGATAACTTAAACTATTTGGGTTAACTAAAGGAACATATTAACCTTAAGAAACAATAATAGTTTGGTAAATATTGTCAATTTGTTAATAAGAACATTTATTTTCCGTATTACAAGAAAATTCCGGTTTTCTGTTAATTTTTGACAATTTTTAATTCCGTAAACCAAATTTGTTTCTCAACTAAAGTAGGTAAATAATTTTAACTATTTGGGTTAACTAAAGAAACATATAAACCTTAAGAAACAATAATAGTTTGGTAAATATTGCCAGTTTATTCATGAGAAAATTTATTTTCCGCAATACAAGAAAATATCGGCTTTCCATAAATGTTTGACAATATGTAATTCCGTATACATTTTTTTGAAAATGTACTAGATATAAAATGTAAATTACTTGGATAAACTGCAGAAATATAGTGACTCATAGAATTATTGTTTGGAAAATATTGATCACATATATTTTATCACTTATTTTACATATCTGTTATCCCTCGGGCATGAGGGAATATGGGTGTCAGCAATGCCTTTACAACACTAAACTTACATATATACCAATAGTAGTATAGAACACATATCAGAATGCTATTTTATTCTGCTTACTTTGAAATATGAAGTATTTTTATCATCTGGTACCCTCCGGGCACGAGGGAATTTGGGGGTCAAAGGTGGTCACCAACACCAAAGACACAGATCGATCACTTTAATATTTAAAACACTCATATATCTTAGTTTATGCTGATAATCCTTGTAAATATAGAGTTTAAACTAATAATGTTCATCAAAGGAACATATTAACCTTTAAGAAAAAGTATAGTTTGGTAAATATTAACCTTTTATGTATGAGAAAATTTATTTTCGGTTTTACAATAAAATAACGGTTTACTATCAATTTTTGACAATTTTCAATTCTGCTCACAACATTTATTCCTAAACCTGAGTAGATATAGAAATTTTTTTCTTTGCGTTAATCAAAGGAACAAATAAACCTAAAGAAACGGTAATAGTTTGATAAATTTTGTCATTTTACCAATAAGAAAATTTCGTTCCATGCACATTATAAGAAAATACCTGTTTCCTTCTTATTGTTGACAAATTTCAATTCCGTAAACCAAATTTATTTCTCAACTGAAGTAGGTAGATAACTTGAACTATCCGGGTTAACTAAAGGAACATATTAACCTTAAGAAACAATAATTGTTTGGTAAATATTGTCAATTTGTTAATAAGAAAATTTATTTTCCGTATTACAAAAAAATTCCGGTTTTCTGTTAATTTTTGACAATTTTTAATTCCGTAAACCAAATTTATTTCTCCACTGAAGTAGGTAGATAACTTAAACTATTTGGGTTAACTAAAGGAACATATTAACCTTAAGAAACAATAATAGTTTGGTAAATATTGCCAGTTTATTCATGAGAAAATTTATTTTCCGCAATACAAGAAAATATCGGCTTGCCATAAATGTTTGACAATGTAATTCCGTATACATTTTTTTGAAAATGTACTAGAAATAAAATGTAAATTACTTGGATAAACTGCAGACTTATAGAATTATTGTTTGGAAAATATTGATCAGCCCATATCCAACCATAATATTCTCCATTTCCGGTCACTTCCGGTGCCCTAGAGGCCTCCATTACCACAAACTATGGCTCATAATGTAGGTAGGGGACCCTACTACATGAATAACGCCCCTATCTGGTTTTACAAAGGCCCTGGATTTCATGGGAAGCGGACCATTGGAGAAGGGTAGGGTAATTTTCCCAAGTCTGGCTTCGTTTCCCTACTCTCAAGGCCCCCAGGCTGCCCGAGTAGCCCCCAAACCTCCCTTAAATGTGTAGCTTAGGGTCTTAGCTTTCTAAATATGTTAAAGGGACCCTCGTACTAGGTCCCCGTAAGGAGAAAAACGCGAAAAACCAATGTGCGGTAGGGGGTATCCATGGCAGGGTCCAGATCAGGGGTCATACCTGGTCCGATTCTAGCCTCGGCAGGCCCTCGGGATGGGTCAATTCTAACAAACGAGGGCTCAAAATGTAGCTGAGACCTTTTCCTAACTACTTAAGGCAATAATTTAGTGATATACGGCCTGAAAAAGCCGTAAGAGGCATAAAACCTAAGGCCGGTACCCTAAATCAGCCCATATCCAACCATAATATTCTCCATTTCCGGTCACTTCCGGTGCCCTAGAGGCCTCCATTACCACAAACTATGGCTCATAATGTAGGTAGGGGACCCTGCTACATGAATAACGCCCCTATCTGGTTTTACAAAGGCCCTGGATTTCATGGGAAGCGGACCATGGGGGATGGGTAGGGTAATTTTCCCAAGTCCGGCTTCGTTTCCCTACTCTCAATTCCCCCAGGCTGCCCGAGTAGCCCCCAAACCTCCCTTAAATGTGTAGCTTAGGGTCTTAGCTTTCTAAATATGTTAAGGGGACCCTCGTACTAGGTCCCCGTAAGGAGAAAAACTCGAAAAACCAATGTGCGGTAGGGGGTATCCATGGCAGGGTCCAGATCAGGGGTCATACCAGGTCCGATTCTAGCCTCGACAGGCCCTCGGGATGGGTCAATTTTAACAAACGAGGGCTCAAAATGTAGCTGAGACCTTTTCCTACCTAGTTAAGGCAATAATTTAGTGATATACGGCCTGAAAAAGCCGTAAGAGGCATAAAACCTAAGGCCGGTACCCTAAATCAGCCCATATCCAACCATAATATTCTCCATTTCCGGTCACTTCCGGTGCCCTAGAGGCCTCCATTACCACAAACTATGGCTCATAATGTAGGTAGGGGACCCTGCTACATGAATAACGCCCCTATCTGGTTTTACAAAGGCCCTGGATTTCATGGGAAGCGGACCATGGGGGAAGGGTAGGGTAATTTTCCCAAGTCCGGCTTCGTTTCCCTACTCTCAAGTTCTCCAGGCTGCCCGAGTAACCCCAAACCTTCCTTAAATGTGTAGCTTGGGGTCTTAGCTTTCTGATTATGTTAAGGGGACCCTCGTACTAGGTCCCCGTAAGGAGAAAAACTCGAAAAATCAATGTGAGGTATAGGGTATCCATGGCAGGGTCCAGATCAGGGGTCATACCAGGTCCGATTATAGCCTCGGCAGGCCCTCGGGATGGGTCAATTTTAACAAACGATACTCAATTTTTTTTAATAAGAAAGGTCTCTCAATAAGGTACATTTTGAGCTATATCACGTTTAAAAATCTTAAAAAAAACAAAAAGTTATTCTTAAATGAAAATTTAAAAAATCAAGAAAAAAGGGGGGATGACTTGAACCGATAAGTAAAACCCCAAAAAGGGATTAAATGGCCAAAACTTGTTATTTTTATTTAAAACAGTAAACAATCTTTGCAAAACAACAAACATATTAATTGTAAGATGAAAACAGGCGGAGAAAAATGCATTTGAAAGTTTAAGAGTTACTGAAAATCTGACCTTCGGATTTTTAGGGTTTTCGTTGCCCATAAAACCCGAACCTGACCCCGATCTTAAAAATTTTTTTTGTTAGAAAGCTCTCTCAATAAGCTACATTTTGAGCTATATCACGTTTATATATCTTAAACAACAGAAAAGTTATTCCTAAATGAAAATTTAAAAAATCAAGAAAAAGGGGGGTGGGATGACTTGAACCGATTAGTAAAACCCCAAAAAAGAGATTAAATGGCCAAAACGTGTTATTTTTATTTAAAATGGTAAATAATCATTGGAAAACAACAAAAATTTTAATTGTAAGATGAAAATAGGCGGAGAAAAATGCATTTGAAAGTTAAAGAATTACTGAAAAATCTGACCTTCGGATTTTTAGGGTTTTGGTTGCCCATAAAACCCGAACCTGACCCCCGATCTTAAAAAAATTGTGTTGTTAGAAAGCTCTCTCAATAAGCTACATTTTTAGCTATATCACGTTTATATATCTTAAACAACAAAAAAGTTATTCCTAATTGAAAATTTAAAAAATCAAGAAAAAGGGGGGTGGGATGACTTGAACCGATTAGTAAAACCCCAAAAAAGAGATTAAATGGCCAAAACTTGTTATTTCTATTTAAAATGGTAAATAATCTTTGGAAAACAATAAAAAATTTAATTGTTAGATGAAAATAGGCGGAGAAAAATGCATTTGAAAGTTAAAGAATTACTGAAAATTCTGACCTTTGGATTTTTAGGGTTTTGGTTGCCCATAAAACCCGAACCTGACCCCCGATCTTAAAAAATTTTTGTTGTTAGAAAGCTCTCTCAAAAAGCTACATTTTTAGCTATATCACGTTTATATATCTTAAACAACAAAAAAGTTATTCCTAATTGAAAATTTAAAAAATCAAGAAAAAGGGGGTGGGATGACTTGAACCGATTAGT
Organism: Modiolus philippinarum; assembly: GCA_002080025.1. Classification (NCBI taxonomy): domain Eukaryota; kingdom Metazoa; phylum Mollusca; class Bivalvia; order Mytilida; family Modiolidae; genus Modiolus; species Modiolus philippinarum. Next base: position 21,809 of record MJUU01039698.1, read on the forward strand.
AAAACCCCAAAAAAGAGATTAAATGGCCAAAACTTGTTATTTCTATGTAAAATGGTAAATAATCTTTGGAAAACAATAAAAATTTTAATTGTTAGATGAAAATAGGCGGAGAAAAATGCATTTGAAAGTTTAAGAATTACTGAAAAATCTGACCTTCGGATTTTTAGGGTTTTGGTTGCCCATAAAACCCAAACCTGACCCTAGATCTTAAATATTTTTTTTTGTTAGAAAGGTCTCTAAAACTGCTACATTTTGAGCCATAACACACTATTTTATCTTAAGAAAGACAAAAGTTATAGCCAAATGAAGGGTGAAAAATGTCGAAAAAGAGGGGGGTGGCCTACTTCGACCCAATTGGGCTGTTTTTCTGAACTTCCAAAATCTTTCGACCAAATGTGGTAATTAAAGCCTATACAATGGACTATTCAAAACAGTTTTTATTTAAATGCCTTTTTTTAAAAAATTATTAGGGGTCAAAAATGAGAAAGTAAAAAAAATTAATATGGTGACCTCGGTTTTCGCCCTCGGAAAGTTTTGGGCCATGAAAATTTTGCCTCGTCTACAAATCAAAAGTTAAGTCTAATCATCAGGCTATTCAAAATTTCCAAGTTTTTGATTATATCACTACGCAATCCAAAGTTTGTAAAACTGAAAAACCAAAAAAATGTCGAGAGAAAACGGGTTTGCCCGACTTTGCCCGACTTTGGCCTCATCCTGACGCCCTCGGGTAAGTCTGATCCATTCGAACTTTTTTTCATCGAATACCCCCTCTGTTTCCCTACAAAATGAGCCCAAAATCATTGCTCTAGCACGAAAATTAAAAAAGTTATTCCATTTTGAATTTGTAAAAAATTGGCCACCCGGGTAGGGTAGAGAAACTGCTAGGGTTGTCGTCCAAATTTTTGGGGTTTGGTATGGTTGAAGTTTTAAAAACCGAAAGAAGGGGAGGGCTACCCACTATGGGCCTCTATTTGGACCACTTATAGAGATTGCCCCGGGGTCTAATGGTCGTGGTCTATTACTAAGGACATCCCTCCTCCATGGGTTGTCGTCCAAAAGTTGGGGGTTTGGTGCGGTTGAAGTTTCAATGACTAGAAAGAGGGGCGGGGGTTACCCACTTTGGACTTCTATTTGGACCACTTATAGAGATTGCCCCGGGGTCTAATGCCCGTGGACGTTTACTTACCACATCGTTTGATCGTTGTACGGTGCGCAAATATAGGGTTGTCGTCCAAAATTTGGGGGTTTCGTACGGTTGAAGTTTTAAAAACCGAAAAGGGGGAGGGCTACCCACTATGGGCCTCTATTTGGACCACTTCTAGAGATTGCCGTAACGACCTTCGGCTGCAGGTAGGTACATACAATACCTTTCATATGAGCCATAGTTTCTGACCCCTGCACCCGTAGGGCATAGTCAGGGGTCGTTTCAAAGAGGGTACCCGGTAAAGGTTTGTATACAGTGAAAAGCGATTTGACATCTGTCGGCTGGACCTTTATGGAGAGTTCGCCAACACGACCCTTAGGCTGCTGATAGGTACATGCAAGTCCTTTCATTTAAGCTATAGGGTCTGACCCCTGCACCCGTAGGGCACAGTCAGGAGCCGTTTCAATGAATGTACCCTACGTAAGTGCGAGATCGGAAAATTGAACTAACTTGATGAATGTGGCCTGGACCTGCACAGCGAGTTCGCAAAAACGACCAATTGGCTGCAGGTAGGTACATGCAATACCTTTCATATGAGCCATAGTTTCTGACCCCTCGACCTGTAGGGCCTAGTCAGGAGTCGTTTCAAAGAGGGTACCCGGTAAAGGTTTGTATACAGTGAAAACCAATTCGACACGTGTCGGCTGGACCTTTATAGAGAATTCCCCAACACGTCCCTTAAGTTGCAGATAGATACATGCCAGTCCTTTCATTTAAGCTATAGGGTCTGACCCCTGCACCCGTAGGGCCCAGTCAGGGGCCGTTTCAATTAATGTACCCTAGGTAAGGGCGAGATTGGAAAATTGAATTATCTTGATGAATGTGGCCTGGACCTTCACAGAGAGTTCGCCAAAACGACCATTTGGCTGCAGGTAGGTACACGCAATACCTTTCATGTGAGCCATAGTTTCTGACCCCTCCACCCGTAGGGCCTAGTCAGGGGTCGTTTCAAAGAGGGTACCCGTTAAAGGTTTGTATACAGTGAAAACCAATTTGACACGTGTCGGCTGGACCTTTATAGAGAGTTCGCCAAGACGACCCTTAGGCTGCAGATAGGTACATGCATTTCTTTCATTTAAGCTATAGGGTCTGACCCCTGCATCCATAGGGCCCAGTCAGGGGCTGTTTCAATGAATGTACCCTAGGTAAGTGCGAGATCGGAAAATTGAACTAACTTGATGAATGTGGCCTGAACCCTCACAGAGAGTTCGCCAAAGCGACCATTTTGCTGCAGGTAGGTACATTCAATACCTTTCATATGAGCCATAGGTTCTGACCCCTCCACCCGTAGGGCCCAGTCAGGGGCCGTTTCAAAGAGGGTACCCGGTAAAGGTTTGTATACAGTGAAAACCAATTTGACACGTGTCGGCTGGACCTTTATAGAGAGTTTGCCAACACGTCCCTTAGGCTGCAGATAAATAAATGCCAGTCCTTGCATTTAAGCTATAGGGTCTGACCCCTACACCCGTAGGGCCCAGTCAGGGGCCGTTTCAATGAATGTACCCTAGGTAAGTGCGAGATCGAAAAATTGAACTAAATTGATGAATGTGGCCTGGACCTTTACAGAGTGTTCGCCAAAACGACCCTTAGGCTGCAGGTAGGTACATGCAATACCTTTCATATGATCCATAGGTTCTGACCCCTTCACCAATAGGGCCCAGTCAGGGGCCGTTTTAAAGAGAGTACCCGATAAAGGTTTGTAAACAGTGAAAACCAACTGGACACGTGTCGGCCGGACCTTTATAGAGAGTTCCCCAACACGTCCCTTAGGTTGCAGATAGATACATGCCAGTCCTTTCATTTAAGCTATAGGGTCTGACCCCTGCACCCGTAGGGCCCAGTCAGGGGCCGTTTCAATGAATGTACCCTAGGTAAGTGCGAGATCGGAAAATTGAATTATCTTGATGAATGTGGCCTGGACCTTCACAGAGAGTTCGCCAAAACGACCATTTTGCTGCAGGTAGGTACATGCAATACCTTTCATATGAGCCATAGTTTCTGACCCCTCCACCCGTAGGGCCTAGTCAGGAGTCGTTTCAAAGAGGGTGCCCGGTAAAGGTTTGTATACAGTGAAAACCAATTTGACACGTGTCGGCTGGACCTTTATAGAGAGTTCGCCAAGACGACCCTTAGGCTGCATATAGGTACATGCATTTCTTTCATTTAAGCTATAGGGTCTGACCCCTGCACCCGTAGGGCTCAGTCAGGGGCTGTTTCAATGAATGTACCCTAGGTAAGTGGGAGATCGGAAAATTGAACTAACTTGATGAATGTGGCCTGAACCTTCACAGAGAGTTCGCCAAAACGACCATTTTGCTGCAGGTAGGTACATTCAATACCTTTCATATGTGCCATAGGTTCTGACCCCTCCATCCGTAGGGCCCAGTCAGGGGCCGTTTCAAAGAGGGTACCCGGTAAAGGTTTGTTTACAGTGAAAACCAATTTGACACGTGTCGGCTGGACCTTTATAGAGAGTTTGCCAACACGTCCCTTAGGCTGCAGATAAGTACATGCCAGTCCTTTCATTTAAGCTATAGGGTCTGACCCCTGCATCCGTAGGGCCCAGTCAGGGGCCGTTTCAATGAATGTACCCTAGGTAAGTGCGAGATCGGAAAGTTGAACTAACTTGATGAATGTGGCCTGGACCTTTACAGAGTGTTCGCCAAAACGACCCTTAAGCTGCAGGTAGGTACATGCAATACCTTTCATATGAGCCATAGATTCTGACCCCTCCACCCGTAGGGCCCAGTCGGGGGCCGTTTCAAAGAGAGTACCCGATAAAGGTTTGCAAACAGTGAAAACAAACTGGACACGTGTCGGCCGGACCTTTATAGAGAGTTTGCCAAAACGACCCTTAGGCAGCAGGTAGGTACATGCAAGACCTTACGTTTGAGTTATAGGGTCTGACCCCTGCACCCGTGGGGTCCAGTCAGGGGCCGTTTTAAAGAGTGTACCGTATGTAAGTGCGAGATCGGAAAATTGGACCAACTTGATGAATGTGACTTGGACCTTCACAGAGAGTTCGCCAAAACGACCCTTAGGCTGCAGGTAGGTACATACAATACCTTTCATATGAGTCATAGTTTCTGACCCCTGCACCCGTAGGGCATAGTCAGGGGTCGTTTCAAAGAGGGTACCCTAGGTAAGTGCGAGATCGGAAAATTGAATTATCTTGATGAATGTGGCCTGGACCTTCACAGAGAGTTCGCCAAAACGACCATTTGGTAGGTACATGCAATACCTTTCATATGAGCCATAGTTTCTGACCCCTCCACCCGTAGGGCCTAGTCAGGGGTCGTCTCAAAGAGGATACCGGTAAAGGTTTGTATACAGTGAAAACCAATTTTTGACACGTGTCGGCTGGACCTTTATAGAGAGTTCGCCAACACGACCCTTAGGCTGCAGATAGGTACATGCATTTCTTTCATTTAAGCTACCCGGGAAAGGTTTGTATACAGTGAAAACCAATTTGACACGTGTCGGCTGGACCTTTATAGAGAGTTTGCCAACACGACCCTTAGGCTGCATATAGGTACATGCAAGTCCTTTCATTTAAGCTATAGGGTCTGACCCCTACACCCGTAGGGCCCAGTCAGGGGCCGTTTCAATGAATGTACCCTAGGTAAGTGCGAGATCGGAAAATTGAACTGACTTGATGAATGTCGCCTGGACCTTCACAGAGAGTTCGCCAAAACGACCATTTGACTGCAGGTAGGTACATGCAATACCTTTCATATGAGCCATAGGTTCTGGCCCCTCCACCCGTAGGGCCCAATCAGGGGCCGTTTCAAAGAGGGTACCGGGCAAAGTTTTGTATACAGTGAAAACCAATTTGACACGTGTCGGCTGGACATTTATAGAGAGTTCGCCAACACGTCTCTTAGGCTGCAGATAGGTACATGCAAGCCCTTTCATTTAAGCTATAGGGTCTGACCCCTGCACCCGTGGGGCCCAGTCAGGGGCCGTTTCAAAGAGAGTACCCGATAAAGGTTTGTAAACAGTGAAAACCAACTGGACACGTGTCGGCCGGACCTTTATAGAGAGTTCGTCAAAACGACCCTTAGGCCGCAGGTAGGTACATGCAAGACCTTTCGTTTGAGTCATAGGGTCTGACCCCTGTACCCGTGGGGTCCAATCAGGGGCCGTTTCAAAGAGTGTACCCTAGGTTAGTGTGAGATCGGAAAATTGGACCAACTTGATGAATGTTGGTTGGACCTTCACAGAGAGTTCGCCGAAACGACCCTTAGACTGCAGGTAGGTACATACAATACCTTTCATATGAGTTATAGTTTCTGACCCCTGCTCCTGTAGGGCATAGTCAGGGGTCGTTTCAAAGAGGGTTCCCGGTAAAGGTTTGTATACAGTGAAAACCAATTTGACACGTGTCGGCTGGACCTTTATGGAGAGTTCGCCAACATGACCCTTAGGTTGCAGAAAGGTACATGCAAGTCCTTTCATTTAAGCTATAGTGTCTGACCCCTGCACCCGTAGTGCCCAGTCAGGGGCCGTTTCAATGAATGTACCCTAGGTAAGTGCGAGATCGGAAAATTAAACTAACTTGATGAATGTGGCCTGGACCTGCACAGAGAGTTCGCCAAAACGACCATTTGGCTGCAGGTAGGTACATGCAATACCTTTCATATGAGCCATAGGTTCTGACCCCTCCACCCGTAGGGCCCAGTCTTAAACTTAACTTAAAATAAAAAAAAGCGATATAATCTTTATAAGAAAAAAGTGCACCATCTGTTTGCGAAACTTGACTGTATAGAAAACTTCATTAACCTTCAGTTCTGCTATTGAACATTCAAATTATTTCGTGTCTATGGTGATGCAACACATTCTAAAAGATTTTTTTAATTACTTTTCTGTATAGAAACATAAAATTGCGCAATTGCTTCCTACATGCATTTTTATGGACTTTTATTAGTTGTCACTCCCCCCTTTAGTTGTTTCCTTTTCTTATTTCTTGTAGATTCATACAGCATTAAATTTATTGGATGGTTGATAGATTGTACCACATCAATCAAGTTGAAACGCACTTGATACGGAATTACGGACGACCTGGTGTAACAGTACAAATTGATGACAAAAGTATACAGACGTTCTCTGGGTAACATTGTGTATTTGGTGAAGGAAGGTGATCTCTTGAACTTTCCATACCCTTCATACTCTAGTTGTATTTATATGTTACAATTCAGACCTGTCAAGTCTCACGCTTTCGGCGTAGTCACGTTTTCCAACACCAAATCACGCTTTTTTCATTTTTCAGACAAATACATTTCAAGAAGAAAAACAACCTTTTCATTAGGGGTTGTTCTGCAATTTTTGCATAATACTGGTTCATTTTCTACTTAAGACCCTGAAGTATAACAATTTTTTTCAATGGAAATCACAGACATGAAAGCAAATTTTACATTTTCGCTTTTTAATGAGAAAAAAAAAATGGTTTCAAAATCCGTGCTATTACCATTTGAAATGCTCTCAGTATATGCATCACTTTGCATCTCTGAAAAAAAATCTTGTGGCTTTTCCCCATTTGCCCTCCGTCTCACTCTTGGAACCAAAACCCCCTTGACAGCTCTGTATGTTGTCTCGATTTGTCCCTTTCTTAAGTTGGGGTTTTCTCCCTAACCGTTGTACCCCTCCTCGTTCAATCTTATTACTTGTCTTTCACACTTTTTTTTTGAAAAAGAATAAAAGAACAAAAATGCAAAAAAAGTTCAATTGGAATTGGATGACGACATTGATTTATCTTATAACCCAAAATACAAAAAGCTAAAATTTTCAAATGCTTATGAAAAAGATTATCATTTAAGTGTTACAACGTTGAGTTTCATTGAGAGTAATCCTATGAAAGGAAAGGTGACGTGAATACACAATGTAACAATATTTTATGTGAACGGCTGTCATGTGGCAAATTACATGTTACTTATAAATCAAGAATACCAGAAACATCTCTGGATCACAAACCCTTACATTCGAATAAATAAATAAAAATGCCAAAAAGTACAAATTATCTGCAAAATAAAAACTTCCTAGCATAAAAACTGTAGGAGGAGTTCAGTGGACAACTATGTACCAACTATTACTAAATCACAAAAAAAATGACGAAGTTCAACAATGTACAATTTTGACAAAAATTAACCAAAATCAAAATCCTTACAACATGCATATCTTCAATATAGGTACAAAAGATCTGCAAAAAAAATTCCTAGCTTCAAAACTGTAGGAGGAGTTGCGCGGTCAAACTATGTACCCTCTATGAAAAATCACCAAAAATGACTAAGTTCAACAATGTATATTTTTGACAAAAATGCAGCAAAATTAAAATCCTCATCACTTGCACATCTTCAATATATGTACTAATAATCTGCAAAAAAAACTTTCTAGCATCTAAATTGTAGGAGGAGTTGCGCGGACAAACCATGTACCCCCTCGGACGGACAGGGGTAAAACAATATGCCCCCGACTAATCGTCGCGGGGGCATAAAAACATTCATGTTTCCTTGTTCGGCTTGGAATAATGAATCCCGTCAATCCAGTGCTAGGGGCAGTCTAGAAGTTACTCTGAGGTATGAGTAAAGCACATTGTTGAAGGCCTCTTGGGGATTTCAAGATGGATAACAACAAAAATGTTGGTTTAGTGCTTGGTTCTACTATGCATTTGTAGAGACTTTGTCTTATTTGTATTTACTCCATATCCTCTCATTGTTTGCTTACACAAAACAGTTACAACACATTTTTTTTTCATCGATAAGATTTTCTCTTTCTGTTTAGATATTTTTTGGTAATGCGTAACTCTTTCTGACTAATTTTTGGATTATGACTTTCCTTATTATTTGAGGGTCGTACAGGGGGTACCATGCACGGGCGTACGAGAAATGAAATGTCACAACAAAAGGAACGAAAAATTAGAAATTGGCTTGCACGATGCCCTTTTTTCGGTTTGCACGAAACACGGACAAATAACGACCCTCCAACTCAGCCAATCGGCAAACACGCTGCACGAAAATAACCCTGTGCCACCCTCTTATTTGATTTTAATGCTGATGATGAGAGGTTACTCATTGAAACGAAATTTACTTTTTTATGATGCAGCTTGTATTTATATATTTTTAAACCATTGGACCGATGGCACTGCTAATGGACCAGAGGTCCTTGATGGTATTCACCTGTTCAATAGTCATACTTGTCTGGCATAAGAATCTTACCTTGTGCTATATAGAAATTTACAGCTTTCCTATAAAATACAATAGTTTGTAAACATCAGAGATACAGGAAAATTATTTACATGTATTGATCCCGTTTTTTTGTAGACCTTGTCCAAAAATTTTAAGCTCATAAATTTGTATTTATTGTTTCATGTATAAGTGTGTGTGCATGGGAAGGAGGGTTTGTTTCAGGTTGCTTCATCTGCTTTAACACCATTTCTTCGAACCCGGCAATGTGTCGATTGATGCAGATGATACCTCGCAAGAACAAACCTAAGCCCTGATATCTCTTGGAAACTGTTCTACCCTTTGAATGTCCACGGTTTGTGCAGTACAACACATATAAGATTTACACGTAAAGATTATGGTACAAGCTTTAGAAGGAATCAATACTCTGTCGCTAATCGATGAAGGTGTATGGAGTGAATTGACATGACACAAAATTCCAACATTTACAATTTAAAGTTAAAATAATCAGCGCATTTTAGTACATCATTTTGAAATCACAGTGTGTTACTCCTTGGAAAAAAGTTCACAACTGACCCTTAGCGTAAATTAACTGTTTATCTTTTAAACTTTATAACAACATCGTGAGATGATAATACCGGGCATCATGATTATCTTTCAGAATTTGAAGGTTTTATTAGCCTTTTTTTTCTTTATACAGCAGTCTTCTTACTGGTGTTTAGCTTTTTGATTTTGTAAATCTGGAAAATTTCGCTCTCAAAAAATGCTCAACAGTCTCCAATATTTTGATGATAAGCACCATTCTTGTCTGATTTTGATATTTCCGCTTTAGCTTGGGGTATATAGTGAAAATGTTGTCCATATGTCTGTCCATTCGTCCCTTGGTTCGTCCGTTCGTTATTTCCTAAGCTACAGGTACACACTTTGTAGCGACAACTCTTTCCTCCGAGACAACTTTTTGTTCAGCGAAATTCACATTTTCTCATGCAAAATGCTTAGTACATATCGCCATTGTGCACCGTAAAATTTGATTTGACATGACTTGTTTTAATAAAACAGGGGAGGGGTCGTATACATTATTGAGATTTGACTTTTGTTCTTTTGGTTTTTGTTTCGTTTTTTTTTTTTTTTTTTTTTTTTTTTTTTTTGTTTTTGTTGTTTTTTTTTTAATTTCTATTATTTTCACCTTTATCACGTTCACGAATATCACAAACATATACACATATTGCACCCCACAGACACAAAATTGCATTAAAGTTAATAACGGATGTCAGGATCAGTACGGTTTATTTAGTTCTTTGGTAATTTGTTGGAGAGTTAGGATCCCATGTCAAGTGAACATGCAGTTTACATATGTTAAACTAACCATTGAGGCATTCTTACCACCACAAAAACCATCATCGCCATCAAAATGATTAAACTATGTCCCCTGCTAGGGCCATCTTGGAAGAGGTAGAGACCTGTCGGATACCTTATTTGAAGGAACCATCTAAGGATCATTGTGACCAAGTATGGTTTTAATTGGACCAGAATTTTCTGAGAAAATATATGAATGTCCATTCCAGAGGGTCCAATATTAAAACTTTGTTCCTAGCTGGCGGCCATCTTGGGTAAGGTATGGACCTGCCGGATACAATTTGTTGAAGTTGACAATCCAAGGAATGTTATGACCAAATGGTTTCAATTGGCCCAATGGTTTTAGAGGAGAAGATATTTGATTGAAAAGTTCACAACGGAGGGACAGACAACGGACGCCGGACGACAAGTGACGGAAAAAGCTCACACTGGCATAGCCAGATGAGGTAAGGAGGGGGATATCGGGTATATTTTTTTACCATATTTTTGCCGATTTTTACCCTAATTCTCCACACAATTTAAATATTTTTCAAGAAAAAAAACAGGGGTTCAAAACCCCGGACCCTCCCCCATCCTCCAATGAAATGAACACCTTTCTCAGAAATCTGCTATAGTTAATACGCAAAGGATAAGTAGACTTATCTATAAATCAACATGCATGTATGGATAATATATTTTATTGACGTCTTAAAACAATCATCGTCTTCTTGTTGGTTTTGAATAAGGGAGACACTTGACATTCTGTAAATATAAAGAAAAGCAATTAATATGATAAGAAAATGCTATGATAACGTTTGATAAATATAGTTTCTACAACGAAAACTACATATAAATTGATTATTAGATTTCTCACATCGAGTTTAATTAATTTTGCAAATGTTTGAAAACGAGGCTTTGGCGGGAAATTTCTCGTGAGTTATTTCCCTGTAGAGATGAGAAATATTTTTATCACACCGGTAAGGCGTCGGTTAAATTTGATAGAAATCAGAACTTTAATCATCATATACCTACTTTAAATATTATTAAAATTTTAGTCCTTGATAAAATAAGAAAATAAGAAAATAAAACAATATTTTCCAATTTCAACAAAAAGTGAAGAAGCGGGCTGACATGAGATCGTTATCAACTGCTTTCGGTAATTTTCTCCATTCAAATGCTTGATCATCAGCCTTCGGTCATAAAATTATCCCTCAAACCAGCTTGTGTTGATAAAAAAAATGCCATATGATAATTATAGATTATTACAAGGCATTTTTCAAATCATACCCTTTGTCAGCCGAAGGTCGTAATATCAGCCCACGAGCCGTCAGGTTGATGAAGGATATGATATGAAAAATGGCATGTAATTATATTTTTATCATAAACTTCAACTGTAAAGGAAATTTTCAGCTGAAAAACATCTTCATACTTAAAAAATGCAGTTAAGTATTAGTTCTTTGTTATTATTTTTTATTTGATATGACGATATCGTGCGCTGTTTATTGTTTTACGGAAATACACGAACTTGCGTGTGATAAAGCTTCCGAGTATGACAGAAAGGCATGGGATAATTACTGGAAGCAGTTGATAACGTATCACATCAGCCCGCTTCGTCAATTTGTGTTGAAATCATCTGGTTCTATCGAGTGGTAAAATTTTAATCATATTTTAATTTATTATATGATAATATATAATAATGAGTTTTTTTCCTCTTTTTTTTATATCTTTTGTTCATTGCTAATAATAGCAGTGATTGTGGATATCCTTGAAAAAACTTAACAACGATTCTTGGCCACTTTCCGTGAAGTTATCTCCATCAACGCATCCATTTTGCAAATGCATTCCATCTTCCCAAATATTATTATAACAGGTTATCTGTTATATACATGAAAAGTATCATAACAAAATCAATTCCATTCCGTGGTTGTGTGGGATCAATAAATACACAACCCATCTTCCGGATGGGATGTTAACTGAGGTCCACGTGTTGGAAGAAATGCCACGCTTCTAGAACCCTTGTAGCAAGCTCTTTTTGAGTGGTCCGAAGGTGATCGGCTACAAGGCTAAATTCTCCGCCCCTTTCGATTTCATCCTTCTTTTCCAGTGGCAGTCAGAATTTCCAGTCCCATGACCCTTTCCATACCCCAAAGTGATTATTTATTAACAAACTTGTTCTCGTCTTGATATAGCTGAAATATTGCTCAGTAGACGTTAAACAATAATCAATCAATCAGTCAATCAATTCAAGATAAAAATTCAGCCATCAAACTTGCTGTTTGAAAGCAATTTTGACATTTTTTTAATGATTTATTTATAACAAAATACAGAAGTTACTGTGAATTTAAATTCTGCATTTGCGTTTCGACAACTTATGTCTCTTCAGTGCAGATCAAATCTAAAAGTTTGGAAGACCATAAATTCAAAGATGTTCAAAAACTGGAGAACAAATAACCAGTATGATCTAAATGTAAAGCCAAAATCAGCTAAGGACAGAGCTTTGCATGAGAGAGATACTCCTTAGTTTTAAACAAAATTTACAAAAAATTAGATATGGTAAGGTTCGAAATTGAATCGGCTTTCGGGTAAGCACCGAAGTACTGACTACCGGGCTGGTGAATACCTTCGAGGACTAACACTGTATTCGACAACTTATGTCTCTTCAGTTTTTTTTTTTTTTTTTTTTTTTTGTTCTCGGTGTCCTTTCGGCTAGTATCATCTTCCAAAACACTAAATTTATATTTACAAAAACATCTTTTTACAGCCAAATTCGACTACTCTTATGTCAAAGAGCATACAAGTAAGATATTTTTTAATTATATTCTTAGGAAAACCCCTTTCAAGCTTTTCGACAACATTTTAACATATTTGAAAAATGACCAAAGGTATGAAAAAATTCACGACTAAATTGCAACACTACTTTATTTCTGAAACAAATTATGATACATATGAAATATTAACTACACTAATAAGTATATACCTCTCAGACATTTGCAAATTTCTCTCCCTTGCTAGATAATGAGATATGCTTGAAATAAAAACAAATACTTATGATTAATTAATAGTATATTAAAAGGGGCGATAAATTTCCAATTGTAATACCGTACCTGATTACGCTCACATACAAAACTTGATTTGTATTCACATGAATTATCATTCCAATTTGTATATGTAAGGAGACCTACACATTCACCATCTCCGCTGGGTTCTTTTGTCACAATGTTCCATAAGTAGTCCCTAGGCTCCTGGAAATCAGCAATCCATAGCCACTTTCCATTCAATCTCCTGAGACCAAGCCATATATTAGGAAGTGATTTTGCTTAAGAAAAATAACATTTCATTTTCAGTTAAATAAAAAAAATGCCGTAGATTTGCATAATTGTGAAAAATCTAAAATAGCATCACAAAATAAAATTGTGTGTATGAATTAAAAGTCTAATTTCATAACTGCATTTTCCCGGCTCCATGTGTTTGATTTTGATAAAATTAATATGATATTAACAAAGCAAAATGTTGTAATTAAGGCATCTTTGATATATAGGATTTCTTTTAAAGTCCTATCAAATAGATTTCTTTTAAAGTCCTATCAAATAGGTGAAATAACAAAATTACTGAACAGAGTTGTCAAGGGCCGAAGACCATGCTACAAGCACAGAATTCAGGTGGAAATCACCAGAAAAAACTGTCTGACTTGGTACTAACATTTAAAAAAAGGTGGATTTGGTCGGCTACATGGCATGCCAAACTTCCCATTCCATTGTGGTAGTGTCCGGTAGCAACTCAATAGCGATTCTACTAAAAGGTCGTAGTTTTTTTTTTTTTTTTTTTTTTTTTTTTTTTTGGAAATCTTGATTAATAAGGCGGTCAAGGTTATAAATATGTCTAATGAGAAAGTCTGTATAATTTGTGCTAGCTCTCGCGTAACAAATCAGCTGTAAAACATACACTCCGTAAGCAGGAGAAGCTGGAATATTACTGTAAACGTTAAGGAAATTGATAATTTTGAAATTAAAATCAACCCTTTTGTCGTCGATTTTAGTACTGAGATGACCATTTTCGTTAAATTCGAGATGCAAATGAAAATAAATTATGTAGATCCAGTGGTTTCTGTCATTTCCTTCATCTCTAGTTCTGGCTGATATATAAATGGGATCCATTTAGCAATGATGTGTTGATAAAAAGAACATCATCAATATATCTATTTAATTTAAACAATATTTAATTCAAAAATTGAATAGGATTGGGCAACAGGCAAAGCCTATGTAAGCCCCCTCTGTAGGTGAGACTGACATCTAGCATCTTTCATTTTATGATCTTATACGAGTCCCTAAAATTCAGTCTCGTTAAGAATATAAAAAACAAATTTGCGAGTAGAGGAGCACAATTGGTGCGTATTGGAATGCCAACTCGCTGTTGATAAATAGCACCTCGAAATGTGAGAAATATCAATGAGAAAAATCAAGCATAATGCACATGTTTTTTTTTTCATCGTAGCCTACTTTTCCTTTTACATTGTTTTTTTTTTTCTTAAAAATATGTCGATTTATAACCTAATACAACATATTTTTTTTTAATTGACAAAGACTTGTTGTATACACGAAAAACGTGTAAAAGCTGATAGAGAACATATTACCAAAATGATCCAAATAGAAAAGCCAAAATTCAGCTTAGGACAGAGCTATGCATGAGGGAGATACCCCTTAGTTTTAAACTAAATTTTGTAAAATTTAGATATTTCAAGTTTCAATAAATTCGGTTTTCGGGTCAGCACCGAGGTACTGGCTACCGGGTTGGTGAATACCCTCGGGGACTAACGGTCCACCAGGAGAGGCATCAGCCCAGTGGTAATAAATAACAAAATACCGAAGTTACTATTTATTTATTTTTTAACTGTCGACGACCTTTCAATTGGTGCTGAGTTGCCACCGGACACTACCGCAATGAAAGGCGAGGATTGGCATGTCATACAGGCAGGCAAACTCTATTCGGTATTTTTTTATTTACAAATAGGGTTTAATGGCGGTCATCTTGAACTAGGTGAAGATGTGCTTGACATATTTTAGAAGCGACCAGAAAAGTACTATTGTGGCCATTTTTTAGTTCGAATAGGCTTTGTTGCTTCAGAGGAGCTTCGGTATTCGTTTTCAGTAAAGGGGACCAACCTATGATAGTTGTGACCAACTATGGTTCCAATTGGTCAGGTAGCTTCAGAGGAGATCTCTGAATGTGTTTTCCCATAGGGTCCAATGCTAAACTAAGTCGCCGCTGGTGGGCATCATGGATGGTTCCCCGCTGGTGGGCATTTTGGATGAAACGCTAGCACGTCAGAAATTGAATTCATGAGGATAAAATATAGTCCTTGACACGATAAACATGTTTGCATCTAAAACTCAACTCTATCTCCAATTTTTTTTTCTTTTCTTTTTTTTAATAAAAGGAAAATGTATAAATGACAAAATACCGAAGTTACCATGAATTTAGCGCCTGCATATGTCCATTTCGCCAATTTATGTCTCTTCATTGCAGATCAAATCAAACCAGTTGAAAATCCATACATCAAAATATGTGTAAAAGCTGATAGAGAACAAATTACAAAACGAATCGTAATGAAAAATTTGACCAATAAAGGGCAATTAAGGTAATATGTGTGAAATTATGAAAATTTTACCAATGAAGGGCAATAACTCCTAAATGGGTAGTAACATGTTCTTCAAAATTTCCAGGTAGGCAGGTCTTCATGTGCTCAACATCTTTGCATTAAAAGTTGACCTCTATCTGGTAACAGTTTTTTGTTTGTTTTTTTTTTTTTTCAATTATTATAAAATTTCGAAAATCAGATTTTCTTGTAAATTGCATGGTCGGTAGATCATGTCATGTTGATCACTTCAACTTGGTAAGAGTTTATATCTGCAACAGTTTTTGATTCATTAGTCTAAAACAGGAAAATGAGTGCTATTTTAGTTAAGGCAGCCATGTTGTTTGGTTCTCTGACTAATCGAATAAAATTTTGAATCTAGATACCCAGGTACATTGTAATGATTCAGGCCAATGTTGGTTAAAATGGGTCCAGTGGTTTCAGTTTTCAATGGGCACCAACTAAGGACATTTGTTACCGAGAAGGGTACCTAATGGTCCAGATGTTTCAGACGAGAAGATCTTTGAATTTGTTTTACAAAGGGCCCGATGGCAGCCGTCTTGAATGAGGTGTGGGCACGTAAAACACTTCCACTATGAAGATAAAATGAAATCTTTAACACGCTGCAAATTTTTGCGTCTTATTAAAAGTTTATCTATATTTCAAATCGTTTTTTTAATATAAAGCAAAACGTATAAAATTAAAAGGCAAATCCTCCTTTTTGGTTTTCTGATTTTTATTAAAATTTCCAGGTGGGTATGTCTTGATATGCTGAAAATTGTTTCAACTTAAAGAGGTAAAGCCATTTTTCCGTGAATTTATTTCATTCAGCATACTAAATATGCGAATCCATAATTGTTTGCGTAAACTGCCTAAACAGGTCATCTACTATATACACTTTCATTTCAAAATCAGATTAATGCATTTTTATATATTTAGATAAACGATTCAGCCACTTAACTTGCCAGTTTCTGACGCAATTCTGACAGATTTTGACATTTTTTGTAGGCTTTTTCTAAAAATTTGTTGTATAAGACCAAGTAATTACACATTCTAAACAGAAAATTGGTTTTGGTTCTCGGTATCCTTTGAGTAGTACCATTTTCTCAAACACTGAAATTGCTAAAATAGATAGAAAAGGCTATATACAGCCATGTTCTACTGCCAATGAGTAAGAATACGGACAAGTGTTGCATATATTAATTTTATTTCTTAGAAGTACACCTACCAGAGACTAACTTCCACGATTTTCGACATTATTTGAGCATATTCTAACAAGACCAATTACATGTCTGGACCTGCGTCACCGTCACTCATGTTCAACTGAGAATTTGTTTTTTTACCCCAACCTAACATAATGTCACTTACAGGTTTACCAATTCAAAGAAGTATTCATTTACCTTATTACCAAATCATTCTTCAAATGCAAGTTATAAATGAGAATATATTAAGTTCAACCCTATTACTGTTATAGACAAATAAAGAAGAAAAGGCAAAACTAAATGTACAAAGTTGACCAAAGCAAAAAATGAAAATAGTCCATATCACTTCAGCAAAGGTGAAAAACAAACATGAGTTCCAAATAAACATATACTTTGAATCTTTATGAGGACATATGTGAAAGCAATGCAAAAATTCAAGAATAGCTGCCAATGATCAGTGCTTTCAAAAAACTGCAATGTCTCTGGACAAAAATTGAGTACCATAATGATATAATATGATACAATACAATGCAAA
The DNA here is from genome assembly GCA_002080025.1 of Modiolus philippinarum. Taxonomy (NCBI): domain Eukaryota; kingdom Metazoa; phylum Mollusca; class Bivalvia; order Mytilida; family Modiolidae; genus Modiolus; species Modiolus philippinarum. The sequence continues at coordinate 38,895 of MJUU01039698.1, forward strand.
GTACAAGTTCAATAGTGGATAAATTTTAAAATCAAAATTGGCCTCAAGGGGAGGTTCACATCATCAATGTGTTCAAACTACAGTGCAAACTTTCAGAATTTTTTTGACAGAGATGTGAATGTTTCAGATTACACAAACCAGGCACTGTAAAGTTAAAATATGCTGAAAAATGACCAAGTTCAACAATTAATAAATTCTACATTTTACATTCAAATCTGCCAACAAGGGGGGTGCACATTTTCATTGTGTTCAGAACAACTGTGCAAAGTTTCAAAAGCATCAGGTATAAGGTGTCTGAGTTCCAGATTACACAAAGTTGGTACCCCCAAAGCATAATGTTAAAATTTGATGAAAAAGTGACTAAGTTCAAAAATGGATTAATTCGACAATTTTTATCCAAATCTCACTAAAAGGGGAGTGCACATCTTAAATGTGTCCAAAACAACTGTGCAAAGTTTCAAAAGCATCAGGTATAAGGTGTGTGAGTTTCAGATTACACAAACTCAGTACCGTAATGTTAAAATTTGATGAAAAATGACTAAGTTCAACAATGGATAATTTTCGACAATTTTTATCTAAATCTCACCAATACGGAAGGTGCACATCTCCAATGTGTTCAAAGCAACTGTGCAAAGTTTCAAAAGCATCAGGTATAAGGTGTCAAAGTTTAAGATTGCACAAACTCAGTACCGTAATGTTAAAATTTGAAGAAAAAATGACTAAGTTCAACAATGGATAAATTCGACAATTTTTATCCAAATCTCACCAAAAGGGAAGGTGCACATTTTCAATGTGTCCAAAACAACTGTGCAAAGTTTCAAAAGTATCGGGTTAAAGGTGGCTGAGTTTCAGATTACACAAACTTGGTACACCCAAAGCGTGACGGACGGACGGACGGAGTCGAGCGGCTCCTAGACCTGCGGTCACCGTTGGTGACGCAGGTAAAAATGGTCCAACATAAGGACGCCTAAATGGCCATATTTCATTGACCTCCATCTTTTTTACAAAAAAGGACAATAATTCTAAAACAGGTCTGCAGATTTTCTTCAAAATCACGAGCTAGGTACATCTTGTCATGCTGGCCAATTTACCTCCTCGGATTTTTTATACATGTATCTGTAATTAAGTGTGTTTGAGTCATTTTCAAAAAGTGCAATTTACCACTAGGTGCTACTTTTAGTAACGGTAGCCATGTTGTATGGTCCTCAAACTAATCGACCACAATTACATATCGATTAACCCTTTATACAATGATTCAAGCCAAGTTTGGCTCTGACTCAGTGGTTTCAGATGAGAAGATTTTTGAAAAAATGTGCGACTGGTAGAAGGACGACGGACGGACGCCGACGAAAGCAAAGTGATGGCAATAGCTAACATTGTCTTTAAGGTCAGGTGAGCAAAAAATCTAGCTAAGGCTTTTATAAAAAGATGAGAAATGCGAAATCTAGTCTAGGCCCAATCACTCCTCTCAAATGTTTTATCAAAACGACTGTTAAGTAAACACATCATAATCGGCAATTGAATAGTGCAAAATATAAAAGCAATAAATTAAAACCAGGAATTCACATAAGAGTTGCGCCAATCCAATTATGTTTTTGTAGTTTAGATACAAAACAGTAAAATGCCCCATTACTCCTATAAAATACAAACATTATTTGGTCAATATGGCGTTCAGCAATGCATATTTGTTTATTATGACCAATCCTAGCACATGATATCTGAAAAATGCGATGTAATCTAATGTGTTTTTAAGGTAATTGAAACCTACCATACTTGAAAAACCTAATTCAGAGGGTTTGTTGTATCAAGTTATATTAGAATCTAAACTTGAAAATAGTCATGTTTCCAAAATTTTCTTTGAATTAAGACCAAAATTATAATCCTTACTCGTTAAGAAGTCATACAACAATGACAAACAGGATTTTATGTTTGATGCGATTTTATTTACCTTTGGCTCTAGATTCAATCCACTGTTGTTCCTTTTTACTTGCTACTTTGGCCAAATATCCACCATTCTGTCTACATGTAGCCTGCCGAACAAATTTTATGAAAAAAAGTTTAAATACGTCTAAAACTGAGTGTAAAGAAACTGGTTCTATCAGCAGTTGGGACCTTTCAAGCGCGAAATAAGTCAGATTGTCCCTTCAAATGCATGGCACATTCAATTTGTCATATTGTTTAACATGTGTCAGAATCTGAGGGGCCTACTAGTATCAAGCCAGATTTACATTCCTTTACAATTAGGGGACGACCATTTTATTTTCAGGGGAGGGTTCCGGCCATTTTGCCTCGATTTATTTTTTTTTACTAAAATCTCTAACAAATTATTTATTTTCACCAATGTCACATTAAATTATTTACTTGTAATTGCAACAAAAAATTTCTTCTCCAAATGGAAATTAAATTATTTATTTTTGTTACAAGTAGGATTAGAAAATTTATTTTCACTGGCACCAAGATTAAATTATTTCTTTACAAAATCGCCCGAAAATCAAATGGCCATCCCCTTACCAAATGCATATTTGACCATTTTCAATTAGCACCTCAAATTTATTCTGTAAACTAAATTTTGTGTATTTTGTATCCCACCATAACAAAAATGCATATGCATTTTTCCGTGGTGTTTATATCAGTCTTTTTAGTGTAGCTAAGACTTTCAAATTAATCGGTTCTTTGTCTGAAAAAAAACATTTGCGGATAGGGGGCAGATACTTTTAAAGATATTTCTGATGATGAGCAAAAATGTGATATTCTCAAAGTTTTCCTCGGTCAAAGAATATAAACATGTAAAATCAATAAATGGTAATTTGCTGCTTGAAGAAATGTGGGCTGTATTACTTCAACGGGGATGCATGCAATCAATCTCCCAATTTAAGAACGAGGCATTCCTCCGTCCAACACACATTATGACAAATACCTGAAGCCCTTTTCACAGAAAAATCTTACGATAAAAATAAGTCGTAAGTCTGTATCATTTCATATAGACTTGCGATAAAGATTTGTGTTTTGTGAAAAGGGCTGCTGATATGCAAAACATGAAGTCTAGACTATTAATAAAACTTGTGAATATTTGCCAATATTAAAATATAAAACGGATTCCCTAGTACACACAGTGTTGGGTCAAAAGTATTCATAATTTTGAAATTTTCTCGTGCATTTCATATCAAATTGGGCTTCATTAAAAAAATTCTGCAGAGCTTATTTTTTGTCCGATTTTCTTTAAAATTGTACCATTAAAAAGAGCTTGACATTCTGTTTCTTCATATACTATTCATATAATTTTTGGTGTAATAGTTTTTTTATTGTCATGATATGAACATAAGTATAAAATTTTGACGTCAAAATTTACTATATGTGAAGTCAGAAATTTCAAATTGCATTTTAAATGTGCAAACCTTTACATAAAAAATTATATGAAAATTATAGAAAGAAACGTATTGCCAAGCTCGTTTTGGTGTTACAATTTTTATGGAAATTGTACAAGAAATAAGCTCTACAGGATTTTTTAAATAAAGATCGTTTTAATATGAAATGCATTGAAAAATATAAATATTATGAATACTTTTGACCCAAGTGTGAGAACCGGTGTCCACGCATCCGGTGTTTCCGCGCACCAACGACCTTTAGATGTTGAAGCCACTTTTTTGCAAACACAAAACATTGTGTCAACAAGTTTACAAATTTAAATTTCAATATTTGAAGAAAAGAAAAAAAAATACATTTTTTGACAGAAAATGTACCATACTTCAGGAGAGACATCACAATGAGAATTATAATCTTATAACGCACTGACGATGATTTAACATTGATAATTGCTTTGAGTTCACATATAAATTGAAATTATTGCGTACTAACAACTGAAACACTTACTTCAGAATCCATCCAGTTCTTCTTATCAGAATTAAAGTTGTAACAATGGCCATTAAACTCTTCCCATCCTGAAGGGCAATGCATGGGCTTTTTACCTGAAATGCGGATGATAAATTACTTTACGGTCCACAAAAAACGATATTCTTTTACATTTCAAAGCTTTCCAATACATTTGGCTATTAATAAAACCAGGAAATGCCAATTAAAAAATACATGTATCTGGTATCGTTATATTGCGTTGTGTTGTTTTCTTGGAGGGGGCAAGGGGGTCCCATAACAGCCTAACAGCACATTGATTTTTTCAATAACAGATAAGAGATAATTCAAATAAGTGATAATAGCTAACAGTGTATATGAAGTCAGTAACAGCTAACATATAAATGTAAAAATTGGATAACAGTCATCTTATTTAATAAAACTTCTTGTAGAGAAGATATATATTCATAGGCCATCATTGTTCATCATAAACATGTTCATTGACTTCAATATCAAGAAGTGTGGATCGTATTGCAAGGCAATAGCAAGTCCCGTACCGATAGGACAAGGCTTTATTACACAACCAAAAATGGTAAAATATGTTTTCCAAGTCCATGGCCAATAATTCTGTCAAACATCAGTGGATCGGAACCAAACTTTAAATTGGTCTGTAACTCATAAAGGTATATATGCATACCAATTATCAGATTAGAAAATAGATGCGAAAAGTGATATTTTACTAAAATTTTCAAAGTCCAAGGCCCAAAACTCTTCAAAAAATCAGTGGACCAAAACCAAACTTTATCTTGGTCTGTAACTCATTAATGCTAGGTTTACACCGCCGATCAGACCAACTCGATCAACTCGGCCATGCTGTTTTATCCCGATCAACGTCATAAAATTCATTGATCGAGCTAACTTACGACGTCCACTCGACCTTTACCCGATTTAACACGACTGCTCCACCCTCATTTGACCAACCAGGCTGTGTCAGATTGAGCCAGACTATAGCCCGATTTGTGTTTGATTAACTAGACCTAGTCGGGAGAAGATCGAGAAATGGTCGAGTGTGCTCGAGTTTGTCCTGTTAGTACGTTTGTATATACGGGGGAAAATGTGAAAATTCAGGGAACAGTTCAGCATGGTGGAAGAGCAGCAAAATTTGTGGCCCATGTGGCTGATACTTCAAAGAAAAGATGATAACTGTGATAGATCTAGAGTAGCAGAGAAGGTGGGTCTGACACAGAGGGTGTGTAGTTTGGGTTATACAATAGCAAATGCTTCAAAGTCATCATCACAGAGGAATGAATGTTCGCTTTAACATACTAGCAGGCCATCCTCAGCATGCGTCAGAATGCGACTGTGCGTTTTTTCCGTCATTACATGTAGGACTTATCTGATACATAAAACATAAGACATATCATCACATGATATCGGTGGTAACTAAAATTACAGTAGTTTCCATGTATAGCTTTAAACCTGCTTTCTGTAGAAAAATCCAGTTTTTAGAAAGTGAAAATGGCGAGCGGCTGCCCGTTTGGTACATTTTCCCGGTGCAAATATAAAAGATTTTTTTTCATTTTCTAGTAAATGTTACAAATATTCAAAATAGCATTTTTCTGATGTAATTTAGCTTGAATCATATCTTGTGATAAGAGTACAAACCTGCTCGGAAGATATAATATTTTATTCTTGAATTCATGTATTTAGTGAATCTGTTTCTTAGTTTCAATTTCAAATTCTGTCAGCATAACTATAGTCGATTCCCTCTGCACATCATCCTCTAATTATACTAGAAGCATGTTAATCTAATATTCTTTTCTACAATCCTGATATAGCGAGATTGAGCTTTTCCCATTATTTTGTGTCCGTTGTCCATGAACATATTCTACCCAGAAACTGCCGAGTCATGATAGACCTCGACTGGTTCAATGTGAAAAAAGTAATGTCCGTTTCTAATGAAATACAACTTCCCACTGGGAATATACTAGTAGTTTTAAATTGGATCTTATTGGAAAACTCATTTAAACGTTACCTCTAAAACTCCTAAGCCAATTAGACCAAACTTGTTGCGATTGTTAAATAATGGTCCCTTTTCAAAATAGTGTCTGTCACATCGTCAGCTACATGTAATACAAGATGACTGCCAAAGTAGGACAAAGTTAAACATTGTACCAGAAGGATTTTCACTGGGCCAACTGCAGACAAAATTTGCCAGTTGGCCAAAATTGAAAACAAGAGTCCTTGGCTGGTCCCCACTTGAGATAGTATCCGGCAGATTCTCATCATATCAAAGATGATCACCAGCCAAACTTGATCACAATAGTCATTGGAGTCCATTTGGATGGCTCCTTTAAAAACTGAAGTAAGGCCCTACTGAGAGACTTAAGCTCTTGAAAGCCTCATGTTCTGCTATTGTGAAAAGATGACATAATGTCGTGTTTAATCGAGTAAAGGTCTTGACTGGTCGAGTTAAAGTCGGATGCAGGTCGGGAAAAAAATCGGGTTATGGTCGGGAAGATCTTGTATAGAAAAAAAGAAAGAATCGTGTTAGTCGAGTAATGATCGAGTACTAATTGAGTTGATCTGGAAGCGACTCGGCATAAATCGAGAAGCAAATGAGTTAAAGTCGGGTAGAAGTCGGCATGATCGGATACAATTTTGAAAGTCGATCAAGACCGATCCCTTTTCGACATCTTCACGACTACCTCGATCAGACCCCAATTGATTCCCAACCTGTTCTCGACATATAATGCACACGACCTCTACATGATATTTTTTGACATGTAAAAAATATTCGGGAACACAGCTCGAGTTCAGCAGAGTTAGTAAGATCGCCCCGATTTGGTTAGTAGACCGAACCCGAGCATTCAAGATCAGTGTCCCGATCAATGAATATTCATAAATATTCATAGATCGAGTTCGGTCGAGTTGCTTTTATCGGCAGAGGAAACCCCACACCCAACGGCGGGTCGGAGTTGGCCCCTAAATAAAGAGTAATCAAGTTCAGCGAAATAAACAACATCCTAGACTCTCATAGACATAAAGTGAACTAACTAGAAAACAGACAAGACACACAAAGGCTTAATAAATTTCCTTACTTAGGACAGGCGCAAACCTGCTGCGGCGGGGTTAAACTAGTTTTATTGGGCACAAACCTTCCCCCTATAGCCAATGTGATATTAAAAAAAAACAATCGTAACAACAGTAAAATTCAGTTGGCAACAGGACTGAGTCAATTGTGAAAAATGAAACTGAAAGAACTAAATATACGGAAATAAACATGAAATCACAAGACTACTAGCAGTTAACTGACATGCCAGCTCCAGACCCATTACCAACTGACAAATTAAGTTATGTACCCTCAGTATACAACTTCCATCAAGATCCCTTCCTGTGAGGAGTTTAGCATAATGATTTCATGTATATACCGGAATACATAACCCGTGTCCATGTGCAATACTGATTTTAGAAATTTAGAATGTGTTTAGTTAAAATGCAAAGACCCTATCAAAAAATCAATGTTAATACCTAAGAAGGCCATACGTAATGACTTGACGACAATACCGTAATTATAACCCTTATGAATTGGACGATTTAAGGGTTTTATAAGTTTGTTAGGCGAGTTTAAGTATTTTTTACTCTTGTGTAAAACATTACCGTAAAATAAGGAATGTGAAATGCCAGCCTTGATTAGATGTCTACAGGTTGAATTGTATATATGATTTAAGTCTTATATCGATTATTAAATTTAGTAAAGGTTTTAACTAGTTTATAATAACGAAAACCTTGATATAATAGGTTTTCAGTTATGAAAAGATTCCGTTCATTAAAATCGCAAACTTTATTACATACTCGAGCAAATCTAACAAGTTGAGATATGTTAGCACCATATGATGGCGCTAATGGAACATCGCCGTCCAGAAATGGATAATTAACTATGGGAAAAGAAAAATCGTCCCTTTTATCATAAATTTTAGTATCTAGTTTACTATTCGTTATATCAAAATTGATGTCTAAGAACGGACAATGACGATTATTAGAATTGGCTTTATTCAAAGAAAGTTCTTTAGGGTATATGTCCTTATAATACGCATTGAAGTCGTTATTATTTAAAGTTAAAATATCATCCAAATATCGGAAAGTGTTGTTAAACTTTTCAATTAAATGCTGTTTAGATGGGTCTTTGCTGATGTTGGTCATAAACTGAGATTCGTAGCAGTACAAAAAGAGGTCCACTATAAGTGGTGCACAATTGGTACCCATAGGAATTTCTATGACCTGGCGATAAATAGAGTTACCGAAACGAATGAATATATTGTCAAGTAAAAATTCAAGTATGACATTTGCGCCGATTTTATGAATTTCATATTTTTCATTTGCGCCGATTTCATTTTTTCATTTGCGCCGATTTTATTTTTCATTTGCGCCGATTTTTTTTTCATATGGCTCATGTAAATTACATGCACTATGTATTACAAGAAGATTTTTTGGTTAAACCTGGAAAAGCGGTGTTAAAATACCGAAAGCGTATTAATGCGTCATTTAAAATATACTTTATTTTGATTATTTTGTTACTATTTTAACATTATTTTTGAAATGGCGAAAGTTGAAAATTTCAAGACAAATGTTGGAGCTTAAAAATTGAGATTTATTATAAATAAATAACTACGAAAGGCTTATATCAATTAATTCTACAATACCTTGAAACCATTGGTTTAAACTGGCTATAAACTTTGAAGTATGGAACAGTAACTGTTCCTTACTGATAGATACCAATGTACATAATTGTAAGTAAACAAAGTAAAAATGGTAACGTAGGCCACAATAAAAACATTTGTAAAAGGTAAAATTAAACAAAATATACAAACTAAAAACAGAAAATGGGTCAAAGACTAAAATGGCCGGGTTGCGTTTTGGTGTTTCTAGCTATAAAGTGTTGTTTTATAGGTCCCTAATGGCTCTGTGTAAAGAATATGTTCAAAATATTGATAAAAAATGACTAAGTTAAAAGGCCAGGAAAAATAGGAAAGATATTGGAAATAATTCCATTCAGTCAGGTGCACATTTTCAAAATATATAGAAACAATCTATGAAGTTTCAAAGGTCAGAGATGAAAACTGTAGGAGGAGTTGATTTCACAAAATAGGTACCCTTTGTTGAAAATGTCGATAAAAAATGACTGAGTTCAAAAGTCCGTAAAAATAGGAAAAAAATTTCAAAATTATTCAAAAAAGGGAGGTGCACATCTACAATATATATAGAAACAATATATGAAGTTTCAAAGATGTAGGTTGAAAACTGTAGGAGGAGTTGATTTCACTAAATAGGTACCCTTTGTTGAAAATGTCGATAAAAAATGACTAAGTTCAAAAGTCCGTAAAAATAGGAAAAAAAATTTCAAAATAATTCCAAAAAGGGAGGTGCAAATTTACAATATATATAGAAACAGTTTGTGAAGTTTCAAAAATGTAAACTGTAGGAGGAGATAATTTCACAAAATAGGTACCCTTTGTTGAAAATGTGGAAAAAACAGACAATAGGGATTCCTATGGGAACAAACTGTGCGCCGCTTTTAGCTGACCAAGTTTTTAAAAGGGCTTATTCAAAGAAAACAAAAACATTTATCCCAGTCCTTTAATTTCAGCTTCCGCTACATAGACGATGTGCTTTCTCTTAGTAATCCTAAATTTAAGGATTATTTACATCAGATCTATCCAAATGAGCTTGAAATTAAAGAAACAACTGAAACACCTACTTCAGCTTCGTACCTAGATCTTTTATTGTATATTGACGAAGATGGACGTTTGAAATCTAAGCTATATGACAAGCGTGATGATTTTAATTTCCCCATTGTGAACTTTCCCTTTCTTAGCAGCAATATACCTACCTCTCCAGCCTATGGAGTGTACATTTCACAGTTGATTCGTTACTGTCGAGCTTGTAGTTTGTACAGTGATTTTTTGAACAGAGCAAAAACACTGTCCCAAAAGCTGCTTAGTCAGGGATTTGTTCAACCTTTTGTTAATTTCATCCCTCAAGAAATTATATGGCCGTCACCATAGCATCATTGAAAGATATGACGTGTCAGTATCCCAAATGAAAGTGGACATTTTCAGCTAGATTCACGTCTTCCCGGATTTGACTACCGACTTTGACATTTTCCC
>MJUU01039698.1:52154-63215 GCA_002080025.1 Modiolus philippinarum
GTTATTTAGTTTTGTCTTTGTCAGAAGAACAACTATCCAAATGCTTATAGCTTAAACAATCTAAGGTGTCAAACATCAATTTTAATAAAATGACCATTGTAGTTTGAAAGTATCATTTTCTTCATAAGCCAGGCATAAATATCCCTGGCTTGTAATGATTGCTTAATTTTGAAGGTTAGAGACCGGTTGGTTCAAACTAAACCCTCGTCTATTAATTCTGGACTAACAATTGAAGTCTAGCACCAGTGTCATAAGATTCCCAAGTGTTAATGTCATATATAATATTTAATACTGATTTACTGAGCATCTGGCACCAAAACCCTACGAACCATAAATTTTTTTTATGTGGCAAGGCAAAGTGGACAAAAAGAGCCATTTTTTAATGTTAGAAATTCATTTTTTTGATATAAGATATTCATTTTCTACTATTAAAAAAATCAATTTCTAATATTAAAAAATCAATTGTTAATATTAAAAATTCATTTTCTTATATTAAAAAATCAATTTCTAATATTAGAAAATTAATTTTTAATATTAAATAGAAATTAGAAAATAGTGTCATTTCTAATATTTAAAAATCATTTATTAATATTAGAAGTTCTTTTTCTTATATTTAAAAAGTAAATGATTTTTTTTAATATTAGAAAATGAGTTTGTAATACTAGAAGTATGTTTTTGATACAAAAACTAATGCCCCCCACCCAAATTAAAAGGGGCATAACTCCAACAAAAATTTTACCGATCAATCTAGCGAAGCGTTAACAATCAATGGTCAACAATCCTGTGAAGTTTTGTGGAAGTCCGATAAAAGATGAATGAGAATTGGCGTCCACAAGCATAACTTTGCAAAATTCTAAATCAAAAAGGGACATAGCTCCGACAAAAAGTAGCAGATCAACCTGGCGAGCCAATATGCACAACTAGGCATGACAGTCGACAATCCTGTGAAGTTTAATTGAAATCGGATGAAAGATGAAGGAGAATAGGCGTCCACAAACATAATTTTGCAAAAATCTAGAAGTCAAAAAGGGGCATAACTCCAACAAAAAATAGAAGTGTGTTTTTGAAACAAAAACGAATGCCCCCCCCCCCCCAATTTTGCAAAATTCTAAGTTAAAAATGGGCATAATTCCCACAAAAATTGTCCGATCAAACCGGTCAGACGATATGAACAACTAGGCTAGATGGTCAACAACCCTGTTAAGTGTGGTTGAATTCCGATGAAAGATGTAGGAGATTTAGCGTCCACAAACTTTTTGACGGACGGACTGACGACAGACGGAAAAGACAAAAACAATATGTCTTACCCTTAAGAGGGGGGAAGACATAATTAGCCGATCAATCCGGCAAGACGATATGCTTAACTAGGCATGACGGTCAACAATCCTGTGAAGTTTGGTTGAAATCCTATGAAAGATGTTGGAGAATTGGCGTCTACAAACTTTGTGACTGACGGACGGACGGACTGAGGGACGACAGACGGAAAAGACAAAAACAATCTGTCTCCCCTTAAGAGGGGGAAGACATAATAAGAAAATACTTTTGATTTTCTAGTATTAAAAATTGAATTTCTGGTATTAAAAATGAATTTCTAATTTCTTGGCTTGCCATACTTTTAAGCCAAACTAAAATTTCCAAATACTGTAAGTGCATTTACTAATTTACTGACGACAGAGACGCTAGTTCTGTTTTTAATAAAGTATTTCCGTTTTTTATAAATTTGTCAATGAGGGTTAAAACAAAATTACCGAACAGAATTATTGAATCACAAATTGAATCACAAATCACAATTAAAAATTAAACAGAAAAATGTCTGCCTTTTTTCAATATCAAAATCAATATTTATAGAAAGAGATACTTAACTTTTTGAACCTTCAAATTACAAACGGAGATACTTGTATTAGCTGTATGTATCTAAACAACAAAATACAAATGTACCGAAATTGGAAAGTAATTTGGGTGTTGCACAAAGCTCTTTGTCTTCTCAGTGAAGATAAAAATGAAACATCGTTCAAAAACAACGGCAGTAGAATACCGAAGAAACCAGGGATGTGATGATTACAAAAATCAAAGTCAAAAGACATGGCAAAAAACGGTAACAGAGAAAAACAAAGACAAAATAAGGACGTGAGACAGCCACGAGGAGCGGAAACAAAAGACGACATTTAGAACTAAACTCCCATGAAAACCGGGAGTGCCAACAGGTGCTCCGGAAGCAAACATCAAAGAAAAAGCGCTTAAAGAGATATAACACCCTCAAAGTTAAAGGAAATGATCAGTAATGCAATTATAAGCCAAGTAGGAGCTTTGCATGGGGATATACATTTTACTCTAATTTACAGAGTTTCTAGACTTCATATATTGTAGCTTTTTCATTGAGTTAGGAAGGAAGTACCGGAATACTCTTCATGACTAATACATTCGCAAACGATTACAGAAGCAAAAAGGGAACAAGAAGCTCTCAAGAGCCTGTATCGCTCACCTGGACCATGGCCAATACATAATTTCAAATAAAATTATATGTTAAAGGGTCTCATTTTCAAACTATGTAAATAAACATTTATGTTATATGATCCATCTTTAATTATCTATTTTCCCTATTGCATGCCATCTTGGATAAGGGATTGATCTGCAGGACACAATTTTAAAGAAGAAGATCTTTGAATGTACTCCTATATTAAACTATGTTTCCCATTGGTAGCAAATTTGCATTAGGTGCAGACCTGGAGGACATCTGTTTTGAAGGGGACCATCTAAGAAACATTGTGATTAAGTTTTCTTCTAACTAGCCAAGTTGTTTCAGATAAAAAATTCTTTGTATGCTCTTTCCTTACAGTCGAGTAATAAATTAAGTTCCCCGCAGATGGCCATGTTGGATGACATATAAGGCACCAAAGTTACAATACTTAGTCAGCACCTCATAAGCATCATTAATGCCAAGTTTTGTTCAAATCAGTGGTTCTCAAGGTTAACTTCATCAACTGCTCACTAAAATCATTATTTAATAAAAACATTAAGTAGTCTATGAAGCTGAGAAACTGCTTCAACATTCATGTCAGCAAAGTTTATAGTGATGAAATACTAACATCCTTGAAAGACACAATACATTTATATAGAAAAATCAGTATGACATGAAATAAGGTAAAGATTAAGAAAGTATTTTTGCAAAAAAATTGTAGAAATTTGCACAAAAACATTCTCTAAAACTTAAAAGAGAAAAGTTAACCAAAGAAGATTTGAACACATACTTTAAAGGGAAATAACCAATAAAGCATATGGCATTGGGGGGGGGGGGGGGGGATAGTGAAAAACGGTCAATAAATCATACACAGGCCTTTGGATTTTCTTCAAAATTTCAGAGTATGTTGATCTTTTTCAAATTTACTTCACCTCTATCTCTTACAGTTTTTGAAATAAAAAATAAACCAGAGGCTCCCAGGAGCCTGTATCGCTCACCTGGCTTTCAGTTGCCACAATCAAAGTAACATTGTAAGTTATACAGTTGATCTTCAGTTTCTCAAACTTTCGTAGCTCGAACAACTCCAATATCTTGAATTGTTTTTAAAGTCTGATCATATTTTACTATATTTCTTTGTTGGACCTTTTTGACAAAAACGTTCTTGCTAAGGACCACTTTCGACACCAGTTTTGAAGTCGAGACGTCATTTTGTAAATGGCAGTCAACAAACAATTTTCAACATCGGTTTTGAAGTTGCAACATCAATATCTATTTGGAAATCAAATTTCATTGAAATCGGACAATGTTGAATTTTCCCGCCTTTGTTTGGTGGCCATTTTAAAAATGGCGGTCAACGAACAATTTTCAACACCGGTTTTAAGTCGCAACATCAATATCTATTTGGAAACCAAATGTCATTGAAATCGGACAATGTTGAATTTTCCCGCCTTTTTTCGGAACAAGGAACAATTTTCAACATCAGTTTTGAAGTCGCCACAGCACGGTAAACATTTCATCAATTTACACTTAACCTTCGCCTTCTATGGTTTTGGAAATAGAAGAAAAAATATACAAAATTTTAAAAATTCGGTGAAAAGGGTTTATGGATTTTCTTCAAAATTTCAGGGTGGGTAGATCTTGATATGTTGAACATTTTTGCAATTTACACTCGACCACTATCTGTTACACTCTTTGAAATAAAAAATTAAAAATGAAAAAATTTGGAAAATTTAACGAAAACGGGCTATAACTCTGAGATGGGTTTCAGATTTTCTTCAAAATTGCACAGTGGGTAGATCTCATCATGCTGATCATTTTTACTCATGTCAGATTTTTTATATTTGTAACGGGTTTAGAGTTATTAGCCAAAAACTGCAATTTACCCCTATGTTTTATTTTAGTAACGGCGGCCATGTTGTTTGATCTATGTACAGACTTATCGAACACAATTTTGAAACTGCATACCCTAGTGATGATTCAGGCCAAAGTTGGTTACCATTGACCCAGCGGTTTCAGAGGAGAAGATTTTTGAAATTGTTGACGGACGACGGACGCAAAGTGATGGCAAAAGCTCACATGGCCTTGTAGGCCAGGTGAGCTAAAAATGCACAAATTTTGAAAAATTTACGGAAAACGGCTATAACTCTCAGACGGGTTTTCCGATTTACTTCAATATGCAGAGCAGATAGATCTGGACATTCTGAACAATTTTACCCTATGTCAGATTTCTGATATCTGCAACGGTTTTGGAATAATTTGCCAAAAACAGCATTTTACCCCTATGTTCTATTTTTAGTAACAGCCGCCATGTTGTTTGGTCCTCGGACTAACCGAACACATTTTTCAAACTACATACCCTGGTGATGACCGAGGGCAAGTTTGGATTAAATTGGCCCAGTGGTTTCAGGGGAGAAGATTTTTTTTGAAAAAAAATATGACGGACGGACGGACGACGGACGCCAAGTGATGGAAAAAGCTCACCCTGGCATAGCCAGGTGAGCTAAAAGGGAGTTCTAAAATCAAAAATAAAATAAAAAACATGACAATTCATATACAACACGAATTGAGACGGAATAACAAAGACACAACAAATAAACAAACGGATAAAAAACGCCAAAAATCTTAAGCACTAGCTATGCGAACCCTACAGAAACTTGAGGTCTCATCATCAGGTGCCCCGAAGGGTAAGTCTGATCTACTCCACGCCTGGCGATCGTCACAATGCCTTTGAAAAATCCTGTTTCGTCAGAATTGATATTTTTATGTTCGGTAATAAACTCTGGATCAGCAAAAAGACGCCCATTTTCCTCTGTGCAATATAAACATTGTAACGGTGTTTTAATATACACCGGCAAACAAATACCGAAGCAAGAACGAGGAAAGGGGGAAAAATCCAAAATCACGGCAACTCACAGCAACACGAATTGAGACAGTATGACGAAGACAAAACAAATAAACAAAAATGAACAAGAACGCCACAAAACTAAAGCACCAGCAGTGTGAACCCCTATAAAAGCTGAGGTATGATCAGGTGCTCTGGAAGGGTAAGCATGCCACACTAGTAGTTATGCCAGTGAAAAGTCAGGTCTTGTCACAGTCGGTGTTAGTCAATCGGTAACAAACTCTGGATCTACCCAAAGATATCTGTTCTCATTTGTGAAACAGAAACGTTGTAATGGCCTGTCAAATCGTGGCGACGACCGTAAAACTTCTGTAGTGACAATTACAACAGTGACTGAACATACCCTTGATGTATAAGTTTTTGAGACAGTAAGTTCGCTCTGTTGACAAAATCTCGGCAAACTACAGGCATGGCAATATCGAATGAGTTGTGAAATGTACACGCCATATGCCGCAGAAGTGGGAATATGACGGCTAAAAACGGGATGTTCACTACTGGAAAGTCGAAATCATCACGCTTGCCGTAAAGTTTTGTTTTCAGACGTCAAGAGTTGTCAATGTAGTGGTATAGGTCCAGGTATGATGCCGATGATAGTGTATCAGTGGTCTCTTTAATTTCGAGTTCATTTGTGTATATAAGATGAGGTTATCCTTAAATTGATGATTATTCAATGAAAGAACATCATCTATATAACGGAAGCTGAAATTAAAGGATTTGGCTAGCTTATTGTCTTTTTTCTGAACTAGCCCTTGTATGAACCTAGCTTCATATGAATAAAGAAACAAATCTGCTAATATGGCGCAAAATTAGTCCCTATAGGTATCCCTATTGTCTGCTGGAAAACTTGTCCTCCAAATTCTACAAATTAATATGTTATCAATCAAGAATTCCAGCATTGCAATGACATCCTTCTCTGTATACTTTTTGTGTGAATCGGTGTGATGTTTAACAAAATAGGCCCCATCTTTACCTACTACTAAATATGAATATGAAAAAGAAAGGAAATGGGGTAAATGTAAAGGAGACAACATCCCATATCCAGATTAAAACGACCCAAAACAAAGCATCTAGGGGTCACCGTATGGTCTTCAACACAGTGAGGAACTTAAATTGAGGATTGCTTAATGAGAGAACATCATATCTATAACGGAGTTGATTTTAAATGACTTTACTAGCTAATTGTCTTTTTTTTCCTCTGAGCTAACATAATAGTATATTAAAGATGCGTCGTACAACTGGTAACAGCAGTCCACCAAACAGAAGCATCAGCAATGGAACAATACTAATTATTGAGGTGGCTTTGAATTTGAGTCAGATTTCGGAACTTCTCTTGTTTTTTCCAGTGCAGTGAATTAACCATTTTGCACAGGGACCCCCTCTTTTTACATACTGAATGTTTTTATAGGTCGGTCAAATTCCTGACAAGTTTCCAAAAATTCTTTTACTTCCTATCTTTTAGACAAAAAATAGTCCTGATATTACACTAATGAAAATTTCAGAGAATTCATTTCCCGCAAATTTTTAATGTCTTGTATCGCCGTAAAAAGCAGATGGACCTATATTAATAATTCTACAATGCTTAATTAATTTAGATTGGTTTAAAGAAATCCTTGATATAAACAACACTAGGAGTGACAGTCCTTAAGTAAAAATAGATTTTATAGATGATCATTTCAAGAAATTGTTTCTCTTTAATTGAAATATGAGAGTTGGCATTTAGAAAATAGAATATTTTAAGAACCAAGACTTGTATTTTGACAGTAACTTTGAATGAAAGAGGTCATAGGTCAATCCTAGCCCTTTAATATGTTTTTGTGTCTTGACAAAAGAGAATAAACAAGTTGTCATTTCCTACAGTGGCATGCCGTGCCAAAATGTACTTGATATCAAGTTTCAATCATTAAAATGAAAACAGATGCTTTCAATGTTTCTCTTCAAAATACAAAAACATGTTATCGCTAGTATTAGGTAAATGAATAAAAGTGACAGCAAAAGTGCGAGTCAATTAGAGGGAGAGGCCAGTAAGGAAAATCCGTAAGACACACAAAATATCGAGAACATATAACCAAACACAGAATATATTTATATACCGTCATATTCCCGACTTGGAACGAGCATTTTATAAGTAAAATGGTAGGTTAAACCAGGTTTAATTATGCATCAACCTCCCGCTTATATGACGACTAACTATAGCTTCTATGCGCCCAGACGAATGAAAAAAGTGTGTGTCGTTCATAGACAATTTCTTAAGCTTTTTTTACAGTTATTATGAATGCTAATATTAGAACCAACAGTTCAGTCATTTTTTAATGTTTTAAAAATAATTGATAATTGGTGATTTTTTTACATCAATTTTAATGTTAGTTTACATTTATTCTATTTATATCATACGAATATTGATCAAAACAAAAAGCAGAAAGTCCCGTAAAAAATAAATAATCACATCGAAATAACCAATTTCAATATAATTTGAATATATAATTAACAATGAAAGAAGAATTATAAGTGGTTTGATTCGGGAGTATTAATACTCACTGCAATCGAGAAAAAACATATAAGAGTCATCGTTTTATGCCCCACGTTTCCTCTGCGAACTGACATTCGAACAATAACAAATAACGTTTCGGTAGGGCCTCTATTTCAGAGAAACAAGAGACGGATACAACAATCTCAAGCTTAATGTGACTCCAATTTTTCCCAAATACATTTTTAAACAGAATAATATTCTTACGATAAATTAGAAATTAAGAAAGTGCAGAGCCGCTTTTACAATTTCGAAATGCATTCATCCTAAAAATAAAACATGTTTCTGAAAAAAAAATGTGTATTTGCTATTTGCTAGAAACAAAACCATACATTCATGTTCTATTTTACCAACAGATTTTGTTCCTGATACCGTCTTTAAAAGTAGTAAGAAAAATAAGGTCTTTGACCTTGTTGTCCTCGCAAATACCCTCCCAAATATGTTCTGCCTTCAAAATCTCAAATCGCTCCTTTTTGCAGACAACATACATATGGCAAAATGAGGGTTACTTTTTTATGCAAATTTATGAATATTCATAGGCAGTAATACCACGTGACCATAGAGAAGTGCTTGAATCCACTTTTTCAATTACCAGCGTTATACGGATAATATTATCTTTTTCACCGTATTCGACTCTAATTTTACCTGCACAAATAAAGTTTCCGGCGCGAATTTCATGAAATAAATGTGAAATCTGTGTAAATGTTGACAAAATTTTCATGAGGTCCTCATCAAAAACATGCATTTTTTTAACATTCGTGGGAACCTTTATTTCATTTCTGTTGATGTAAGTAGGAATATCACTGAATTATTATTGTTAAACACTTGCATATTCTTTCATGACAAGTTGTTTACATCTTGAGATAACTTGATAATTTCAATTTCAAATCACAGAAAATCGACATCTTGCAATATCTTGACAAAGACAATACTACACAATTCGCTTCAAATATTATTTCCTTCTGGGAACCTTGAATTTTTAACATATTTTATTCAATTGAATGTGTGGTGAAGGAGGGAAACGTAATACTGTACATTTTATTCATGTAAAACTGACATTTTTATAAAATGCCCGGGCCCTTCATGAAAATGTTTCATTTCTTTTCACAATGTATTTGATATTTTGACGCCATTTTGTCTAAAAATGGTGATATATGCAAATGAGCAAAATGGTAAGATTTTGCCATATGAGAAACCTGATAGATGTGTGCATTTGTCATGTTGTGCAAGTGAAATTTTTTTTGAATGTCTCAATGTAATAAAAATCTTTGCAAACAAGAAAAAAAAAACACTCAATGCTGCAAAAAATCAAATTAAATAGCAGAAGACAATCTAACAGTTTAAGAAAATGTGTTCAAAAGTTTCATATTTTTTAACGTACCTTTTAACCTTTCTTCCAATTTCTTCAGGGTTGTCCTAATGTTGGTTAGTAAACCAGATTCTAGTTTTGATAAGCAGAAATTCTCCTGAATGGTTTTCTCATACTGAGACAGAACCAACAATAACAGTAACACGTTACGCATTTTACAAAATAGCTTATCAACTCGTCAATTAGATGAATAAGGGCTATTTATATTACGTGACAAGTTATATTATACGTGAACTGTTACTTTGAAGCTTGCGTGAGGTCATGTAACATGTGTCAATTTAGACGATATCGAATGACGACCTATAACATCCGCAATCCGAGTCCAACAGCAACAAAATTATGAGTCATTCTACCGAAAGTGCAGGTTTTTTTGTCCACGGCGTTAAATTAGCAATATTGGTGTAATTCTTTGTTTTTTACACCTGGCAACGAATGTTCTGGGCGGATAACCTTATTTTCTTCCATTACATGCATTCAATTGAGTTTTTAATAATAAAAGTAATATTAAACCTCGGAAAATGGTTTGTCCAGAGCTAGATCATCAAACTTCACAGACGCATAAAAATTAACCAACGAATAAAAAGTCCTATTAATTATGTTCAAATATAAGAATAGAACATAAAGAGACAAAAAAGTTTTACTTGAAATTAAGATTATTTTGTACATTAAAAATAACATTTAAAGATTGTGAAGCAATCATAGGGTTTTCCTGGAAAGCTTGAAAAATATCAAAAAGTTCAATTATGTTACCTTCTGTCCTGTTACCCTTCATAAAGTAACAGAAGGAAACAAAATTGTTTTTTTTTTTTCAATGTTTTTATTTCATTTAAAAACTAAACATGGGTATTGACGAATACTTTAAGCAATAATGATAACCAAATATTTCAATGCCTTCTGACCAGATTTAGAAATATTAAAGTGTACAAAGTAGAAAAAACTCGGATAAAAGTAGCAGCACAGAATTTTAAGATGTAACAGGAAGGAAAATGGAACAGTTAGTTGCAAATTTGTACAGGATTTTAAAAGGATTTTATAAAAGGGGAGTACATTAAATAAAAGAAATATCATTTTTTTTACTTTTCAAACAAAATATGTTTACTAATCGACACAACTAGAAAAAAGGGGAAAAACTGAATTTTAATAAACAGTAACAGAATGGAAAAAATTAGTAACAGCACAGAATATAAAAGTAAGGAAGGAATAAAATCTCCTACCCTGTTACTACATTGGTGTAATAGTCCTTTTGCTACAGTGAATTCTATGCTGTTACTGTTATTAAATTTGCAAAATTTATTCTAAAGATCTTATAAACTAAAATAATATGGCTTTGTGGGTAAAGCTTAGAGCATTCTCTACCAGATAAATTCTTCTCAGTTTGCAAAACTATTCTAGGATTTCTGGAAAAATGTTTGAATCCGTAACCAAATTGAAAAAAATGCTAACCGAACGTCATAGGTACTGGAATCAGGTATGTTTTTTCTATAGTTATTTATATTACAGGAAATTCAGAATAATATAATCATTTCTCTCAACGTTTATCAAAAAAAAAATAAATTCATACTGTCTCTTCAGTAGTATAGGACGTTACTTCAGACCACTTTTGGCGAGGAGCCCCATAGTGCATTCTTTGTAAAATATTTTCATTTTCCCCTAATTTTCCCTAAAATATGCAAATTAGTTCAGGAGGGAATTTTTGTGCCAATATAGAGGGCGCTGCAATCGTTATTGACGAGGTGCTAAGTGTATCATTGACCTTTTGTCCTGGTCCCCTAGGTGTTGTCATTGATTTTGGCTGCTGGTCCCGTCTT
>MJUU01039702.1:0-11426 GCA_002080025.1 Modiolus philippinarum
TCATCTTTAGTTCACATTTCTAAATAAATTTGAATGTCACATTTTACGAACTATTTCTATTTGCAGACTAATATCAGTATGTAATTGTACATTTTGTTATGATTCCGGAGAAAAATTGTAGGTTTTCCGAATATTTTCTTTTATTGTTATATCACTGTCGTGTACCCGATCAGGATCGGTCATTTCAAGATGGCGGAGGCGACAGAGAAAAATAGATAGGTCTATTCTATATGAACAATATCACATAATCCTTTTAAGATCTTACCACACGCATAGTTTTAAGACAACACGTGCACGTCAAATAACATCAAACTCACCCATTTGCGCTTTCTACGTATGTAGGAAACAAGTATTTCACCAGTAAAGAAAGAAACCGGACGATGATTAACATGAAAACTGTTTTATTTTGTACATTCCTTGTTAATTTCAAGCATAATTATACAAAGGCACATACCCTTAAGACATGGATTGATCGACATAACGATTGCAATGAATAAAAATGTATAGAAACTGAAAAATCAGCAACGAAAAGTTTGTGTACGTTAAGGATCGGACACTTCATTTTCCGATATGTTTGGCTCAGGAGTGGACTCGATTCTTGACGTTATTTGGGTTAGGAGTGGTCTTTAATAGGATAGGGAGCGGTCATCGAAATGAGTAGTTTGGGTACAGCAAATCGATAACTAGATTAACCATATTAAAGAATGCTACATGTTTATAAAAAATAAACTGAAGTAATTACAGGTAAACAGCTTAATGGTGAATGAAAGAGTGTGGAGTAAATGCACACGAGACAAAGTCTCTAAAAACACATATTGTTTCAAACTTGTAATTTTACTGAATTTATCTTCTTACACTGTATCTTTAAATATCGGTTGTACGGTGTAATTTTGTTCCCTGCTTTAGCGGGCGGTATATAGTGATCACAGTGTCCGTCCGTTCGCCCGTGCATAGGGTCTTACTTTGTGGCAAAATTCCTCCAGACCATTTGGTGAAATTCATTGAAAGTTTCTAAGAATGTTCAGTATACATTGCCATTGAACACCATCGAGGCGCGGAAAGCGAGGCATATGTGT
The DNA here is from genome assembly GCA_002080025.1 of Modiolus philippinarum. NCBI lineage: Eukaryota > Metazoa > Mollusca > Bivalvia > Mytilida > Modiolidae > Modiolus > Modiolus philippinarum. Next base: position 1,077 of record MJUU01039702.1, read on the forward strand.
ACAAAGTATGGCGGCGACGGCGGTAACTTTCATGTCAAGTGTTTGCGATTAGGTCATTTCATCTGTAAGTAGAAGGACGGCGGAAACTTTCATGTTAAGTTTTTGTGATTAGGTCATTTCATCTTAAGTAGAAGTGGTACGTCAATGGTATTTGGTATATAGGTTAGCCTTGGGAAGTACATGACAGTCTGTCGTATGGCTTTTGTCCTTGACCTCAATTTATCGGTCTAGTGAACATGTTAGGTTTTGTGGTTAGTTTAGTTTCTGTGCGATTTTAAGTGTAAGGTCAATGATATTTGTTCTATAGATTGGTCTTGGGTAGTATATGACAGTTTGCTATATTGCTTTTGTCCGTGGCCTCAATTTTACGGTCCAATGAACTTATTTAGTATTTATGGTTAGTTTAGTTTGTCAGTACTTATAAGCATTAGGTCAATAATATTGGTATGCAGGTTGGTCTTGGGTAGTACATGACAGTCTGCTATATGGCTTTTGTCTGTGAACTCAATTTCACGGTCCAATGAACTTGTTAATTTTCAATTACTTGAGTTTATTTTCTTATAAACATGTAGCATACTTTAATATTGTTGTATGGTGGGTTAATCTAGTTTTCGATTCGCTGTACCCAAACTACTCATTTCGATGACCGATCCCTATCCTATTAAAGACCGCTCCTAACCCATATAACGTCAAGAATCGAGTCCACTCCTGAGCCAAACATATCGGAAAATGAAGTGTCCGATCCTTAACGTAAACAAACTTTTCGTTGCTGATTTTTCAGTTTCTATGCATTTTTATTCATTGCAATCATTATGTCGATCAATCCATATCTTAAGGGTATGTGCCTTTGTATAATTATGCTTGAAATTAACAAGGAATGTACAAAATAACACAATTTTCATGTCAATCATCGTCCGGTTCCTTTCTTTACTTGTTACTGGTGAAATACTTGTTTCCTACATACGTAGAAAGCGCAAATGGGTAAGTTTGATGGTTTTTGACGTGCACGTGTTGTCTTAAAACTATGCATGTGGTAAAATCTTAAAAGGATTATGCGATATTGTTCATATATAATAGACCTACCTATTTTTCTCTGTCGCCTCCGCCATCTTGAAATGACCGATCCTCATCGGGTACACGACAGTGTATATATATATACCAGTTCAGGTTGAGCTAATAAATAGCAGTACCTACTACAAACATTAAACCAGTTATTTATTCGACAGCAGCATACAGAATGAGACCTATCTACGGTAGCGCTTATCTTTTTGTAATATTTTCCCGCGCATGTTTATTGAAGCGTAAAAAAATCAAACAGGGAGAACGCAAACATATTGGTAAGTATTCCAAACCAGTGTTAAATTATCTTGGCATATAGTGTGCTGCATAATGTAAGGCATAATTTACTACTACATTTAGTCAGAATACTAGTGGGAGACACTTTTCGTCCATTTCCCGATGCCCGAGTTTGTCCAAATTTATCCCAACACCCAAGTCAATCAAAGGTCCTGTTTTTTTCGTTGATTTCTCTTAACACGAGATATTGTGTCCAGGCATCTTATTTACAAGAAGTTTTGGTTGTGACTTAAGAATCCTTGTCGTTTCGTGCCGAATCCCGTTCGCACCATGAGTTGTTTCGAATTATTAAAAAATGCAGGTGAAAGAGTATTTTTCATGATTAATTATATGTCTCTGTTGTAAATAATTGTTAAACTATTACATTTAAAATACAATGCAAGCTTGAAATAAATATGTTTGAATAAAATAAGAATATTTGATTTCCTAATTAAAGAGCCCATTAAATTAGGGCATACAGTTTTACTTAACAAATTTAACCATGACCTACCACAGTACTTTTGGAGGTTGGCAGGTATGGATCTATTTATCGCATTTTCTGAAGTTTATGAACTTGCAAACATTTCAAATCTAAATTTAATGTAAAACAATAGATTTAAGAATTCAACAAATTAATACCACAGATAACAACAAATGCACATTGTTCAAATTACACAAAATGCATAAAACACTGGATTATTGCTGTATAAAGAAAACGGATCGATCAATCATCTATATGTCCTTAGCTAGTTCTTACCTTTCTATTTAAAAGATTTTTGATTATTTGTTCTCTACAGAGACATTATAGAGATTAGCAACTTGTGGTTAATGTTATATGTAACTGACAACGCTCGAAACTCTCGGTAATTTTTGCTTATCACCATTTTAAATAACAATCCGACGAAATTTACCTATAATAACCGCTTTCACAAAAACTTTCGAAGAGTTCTGAGTATTTCGGTAACATCTCATTTGCATCCTCGGTACTATATGTCTTTCACCCTTGAAGTATGTAGTAGTTGCCAATCTGTATCTCTCTATCACTGCTTCTAATTGTATCTTTCGGTTTTGCTCCTATCACCCATACTATAACAATTTGTGCAGGAATAAAGATAAGTAACTTGTCAAAATGGTCATTGCCTATGCAAAAATTAGATTCATATAAATCAATGAAAAAATTAACTAAAATTCAGCTTGAGTATTTTGACTTTTGTCAAAGTATACTTGTTTTCTTCATTTTGGGTGTGTTTCTTATGGTTGGAAATAAATTTCACCATGTTCATATATCTGAGGTTTGCACAAAATATCCTTCAATGACTAATACATTCGATTGATAAGTAGAAAAATGACTCAAAGTTATTGTTATATTCCGATTGCAATGAAAACAGGAATTAAATACTTGAACATATGTTCAATTAGCGACTCTTTGATAAGGAAATTTAGGATGGGCAAGTTGTGATGAGTCATGAAAACAAGTGATGTGAAACAAACTAATTCATCATATATATATATTGAGATTTCACAAATATGAGACTCATTATTTTGTATTTGACAAGATGTCAAACTCATTAAAAAACAAAATAACATACATACTTGAGCAAAAAGTATTCGGTTGTGTATTTTTTCACTATATGATACATATTAAAGTTTTTTTATTTTTTTTAAATGTTTTCGAGGCCCCTTTTTGTCTAACACAACATTCAAAAATAGTTTTATAGTTTTGTTTCAATTTAATTCTAATGTTGAAATGTTCAGTTCTATGAAACAGATGTAAGAAAACTATATTAAGGATGTATCTCCCGAGAGGTCAAAATTTTCCTGCATCAAATTTTTCCTTAATCTTATATTTTTGAAATGCGAAAACCCTGAAAAGCATTTTTTGAAGAAAAAAACATATGTCCTTGTACATTTTTCGCTATCATCATTTGAAAATACCTATTTTTGGTCATTTTGTGCAAATGTAATCAATTTTGGCCTTTTTGGGGCCATTTTTGGGAGGTAGAAATATCAATTTCTATCATCAAGATTTCTGTGAAAAATTCCAGATTATTCGATCAAATGAACCTGAAGAAATATCCCTAACAAGAAAATTAAAGGAGAAAATGTTGGTCTGTGATGATAAAAAAAGTCTTGTAGGAAAATGTTGCTTTTTTTATTCTATTTCAAGACGTCATTTAATCTGTACAAAATCAGATTTTTCAAATTTTCTATCAATTGCAAATAGTCAGAACTCGCCATCTTTTTGTTTAAATAGTTGGACAATTATACTTTAAGAACTTAGAAAAGAAAAAAGAAATCATATGAATAAGATGCAAAAATGATTTTATTATTATACCCATACCCCATAGTAAGCTAAATTAACGGTAACTTCAGTATTTTGTTATTCTGCATTATATTTTGACACTATTTGGGAGGGTCATTATATAACATACATGTAAATCAAATACAATGTTTCCCTCATAAGGCAAGTTGAACAAATTAGTCATAAACGAGATTTAAACGACACTGAAACTTCAAAAGAATACATCTATTAAATAATAATGAAACTTTTATGAAATTCTTTTCTCGTTTATATGCAAAATTTTATTCCAATCATACATGATATAAAATGGCCTGGCGATATTTTTGTGATGTGAGGCACCAAAGTTTAAAGAACACAAAATACATACTAAATGTTCTTTGAGTGGATATAGAGCGTACAGATGATCCCTGTTTTGGTCCTCTATAAAGGAAATGAAGACGTACTTGATATTAATGAAGACTATGGTGGTGAACGTTCTCTGTACGTCCTAAAACATGGTCTGTAATAAACAGTAAAAGGATACGGAATACATGGTAAAACCAAGCAATGAAAAAGTGCTTTAGTTGTTGCTTTTCATTATTTGGCCATATAACAAAAACTCAATTTACAATAAGTTTGTCATTTAGATATTTGTTACCACTGGGTCGATACTACTGCTGGTGGACTGTTAGTCTCCGATGGTATTCGACAGCCCAGTATTCAGCGCATCAAAAAATTTTTTGTAAATTTGTTGAAAGCTTAGGAGTATTTCCCTTATGCAAAACGTTGTCCCTACCTGATTTTGGCTTTCAATTTAGATCGTATTGTTTAGATTTTAAATACCATTATGACATGACTTTATGGTCCTACAAATACTTAGATGTAAGAGTTGTCGAAATTGCCCTTTGAGAAACTTCGGTATTTAGTTACTTTAACTCGCAATGAACGTAAGTCTGGCCAATTTACATGCTTAAATACAATCTGAAAATATTTCTTTTTTTTTTTTTGCTGGGGGGGGGGGGNTTTTTTCTATTTTATTTTTTCTGCTTCAACATATAAATATTATTTCTTTGGCATGATTATTTTACTACAGAAATATGAAAAATTGAAACCATATAATGATTTCGTGTTGTCTGCATTTTTTATTATGTCACTCGTGACAAAGTCGGTTGACGTGTTGTTTTCTACGTTTCTTCTTATTTTGATTCTTTTTATATTTCTTCTTAAAATAATTTTTGTCCGATCGATAATTTTGAGATGGATGAAGAAACTAATTTCAAACTTTGCATCCAGTTAGACCAACATTTGAAGTTGTATGATGTGAGTTTGAAATTTCCAAATAGCCATCATTTAAAAAGATGGCCGTCATTCTACGATAAGAAATTGAGGATACATTATCTCAGGAATTGCATCGCAGAATTTGTCCGATTTAAGAGAAAATTTGTTTCTTGTAGGTTTCACGATTGCACATGTGATGGAATGATCAAAATAAGCTGTTTAGGTTGAAATATGCTATTGCCCACAGTGGCAAATCTAGTTATTTTTTATTTTTGTATTGTCATTTTAGATTTGCTTTGCAAGATTATTTTATTCAAATTGATACCTAGTTGGGTTTTAAAATAATCTTTTGTGCTCTTTACATAAGAAATGCCTTATTTCGTAATACTTTAAAGGTGTGACAAGTCAGTATGGGAATTTTAAACATTTGACGAGTTAAGGTTTTGACAACAGAGAATTATCTGATTTATTTTTAAAAAATATCAACCAGATATCAGTATGTGGAAACAATTCATTAAAAGCCACTGAATACAACTGGAACACATGTTTGAAGAATAACCATTATTCAATGATTTTTTCCATTCAATTAGCTTGTGCATTGTAAACACGGTATAAAATCTATAAGGATATAATTACATGTCTTAATCCCATTAATTGGCCACCGTGATCGATTGATTATATTGATCAAATTGACTACATCTCAGAGTACGTGATGCAAAATAATGTAAAGTTTTCTTGTGTATTTTTTACATAATATATTTTTTTGGTAATTTGACTCTTACAGAATAACAATCTGCAGTAAAAACATAGCTGTCATATGTCATATTCTATCGCATTAAATTGTTTGTCTAATACGTATTAACATCTAAAAACTAACGAAATACCGAAGTAACTGTTATTTTATTTTCTGCATATGCGCATTTCGACAACTTATGTCTCATCAGCGCAGATCAAACCAAAACATTTAGGTGACCATTTACCGAAAATGTGTAAAAGCTGATAGAAAACAAATAAAGGATAAATAGAAAAGCAAAAATTCAGCTAAGGACAGAGCTATTGCATGAGGGAGATACTTCTTACTTTTAATTAAAATATTGTAAAATTTAGATATTGCAAGTTTCAATAAAGTCGGTTTTCGGGTCAGCATAGATGTACTGACTACTGGGTTGGTGAATACCCTCCGGGTCTAACAGTCCACCGGCAAAGGATAAAAATCATTTCTTTACTTTCATCTGCATTAATGTTGATTATGACCTTTGGTATCTTGTTATTTGACACAATAACAACTACGTAAACACAAAATTTTATCCATTTTAACAAAAACGTGATGAAAAAATTTTTATACCCATTTATTTTAATATACATATATAAATTTTACAGTCCCTACAGCTTATCAAAATGTTATCATGGTAATGTTTGCGAGTTAGAGAAGTACCTTAGATTTTAATTGGTTCGTTTAAGGGTTAGAAAATGACATTAACCAATCCGCTACTAAACAATTTTTTCAAAACCATATATGTTGGTGTGACGGGTGTCGTTATCGGGGCAGGATATGCTTACCTTTCCGGAGCTCCTGATGTCACTTAATGTCGTCTTTTTATTTCCGACCGTGCATTGTGGATGTCTCACGTCCTTGTTTTGTCCTTTGATTTTCTCTGTTGCCGTTTTTGCCATGTCTTTGGACTTTGTTTTTAGTTATCATCACTTCCCTTGTTCCTTTGGTATTCTACTGCCGTTGTTTTGTGAAATGATTTACAATTATGAATTATTTGCAAAATGGGATGATTTTAAGCCTAGATTCAAAGACTTTTAGAAAAAATACCTATTTTGCCAGTACTTCCAGTGTTAGGATTATTTTTGTTTGGTATATTTGGATGATTTCCGATTTCTACAACATATTGAATCATGAATCCGCTGATTTCCTATTTAATATAACGAAACGTGATACAAATTGTAAATGCTAAGTGTATTACTTAGTACGACTGTAATCTTTTGTTTTTTAAGATCATTTGACATTTCCGATTCTGACCTTACCCTGGATTTACCCACTGACAGTTTGACGGGTTCTGTAGACAGAGCAGGACATGCTTACCCTTCCGGAGCTGCTGATGTCATTCTTCAAGAGTTCACTCTGTTAGTGCTATAGTTTTATTGTTGTATTTGTACTGTTTGCGTTTTGTGGTTGTGCAGTGTCTTTGGTCTTGCGTCTTCTGGTGTTCTTACTTTTGCCTTGTCTCTAGACTTTGATTTATGTAATCTTGTTCTTTGTCCCTCGGTATTCTACTGTCGTTGTTTTTTTTTTAACCTAAATCGTCATTTACAAAGGAATCTGTAACCATTCCGTTTTCATTCCATTGAAAGTTTTGCGTGATAAAAAACATAACTATGATACAAGTATTAAAGTTCTTGTCAATATCTATTTGAATACAGACAAGATCAAACCTTTTTTTTCACATTTTGTAATTTTTCCATGCAAATATTAAATTGATTTACATTTGCCTTATTTTTTTCAGGGAAACAGACTTTCAACAAGCTAAAGGTAAGTGTATTAAGTAACAACACAATTTTATTCATGATCATTAGATAATATATATTCCAGGCACGAATTGATTTGAATAACGACTTCATCGGAGTAATTGAAAGATAAAATGTAAAAGTGTCTAATAATGTTTTATCTTTATTGTTAAAAACTTTAGCTTTGGTCTTCAAATAAGAAAGGAATTACAAAATTATCGATGTAACAAAAAATTGTACTTTCGATTCATAGTAACATGTGTCGGATTTAGTAAATCTTAAGGGGTGTAGAACATAAACTCTTCAATAGCATATTAGCACTTCCAAAAAAATAACTATTTCATGATTATTTTAAACAAATGCATCTTTAAAATTCCTTAATTAACTTTGACGTCCGATGACCTGGTGTCTCTGTGTGCTTTTTTAAAATTTATGTTTATTATCATATGATTACGGAATGTTCACTTAGAATAAGGTAGCCATAATTGTCATGTTCCCCAATTTGAAATTGAATGACCAAAGTTAAGTCTTTATTTGGTAATCAATATGTGTAGTGAATATTTCTTCACTCACGACTATTGATCGTGTTGACTAGCCCTGATGTAAGTAAAATCACTTTCTATCTCTGTTGCAAATTTGTGTTTCAATTAATGATTAGAAGATAACAAGACACACTTAGAATAGCCAAAAACTACAATCACATGCAATCACAATCCCAATATACCGAGGACACACACAAGAGAACAATAAACAGCAAAAGACAAAATAAGACCACGATAGGAACTAGGGATACCTGGTCTTGATACCAAGAACTGTATTGCCATTTTGCCTTTTACATATGTTAATGAAAATCATGTAAGCTGATTATTTTATTTTTCCATTCAAAGATAGTTTTCCAGTGAAACCAAGTGATATTTGCCTTGCAGTTTTAGCATTTAAAAATATCAACGTATGCACTTGTACTTGCAAGTTGTGATTACTTAAGACATGTTAAAATTAATACTGTAATGCTGAAACAGAAATTAATCTCCGGAAAAACTTCTGTTGCAAATATTTTTATTGATTTAATCTTAAGATAAAATAAGTTTTTAAAATGTCGTCGGCTGAATTTAAAGAAAACCAAAACCTTATTTTTAAGACCATAACAAATAGAATAACGGTTTTATGACACATATCAAATGTGCATTCAGTAAACAAAAGGAAAAATTGTGTTTTGTTACTTTTATTCTCTATGCACCTTCAGAAATTCGGATAATTTTTTTTTCTCTTGCTATTTAGATGTCATTCTAACAATGAAATGAAAAAAAAGTCAATTATTCGATTTTATTCGAACATTGCAATATCTAAACTTTTGTAAATTTTGTTGAAAACTAAGGAGTATCTCCCTCATGCAAAGATCTGTCCTTAGCTGAGTTTGGCTTTACATTTAGATCATATTGGGTATTTGTTCTCTATCAGTTTTTAACACATTTGATATTATGGTCTTCCAAACGTTTAGATTTTATCTTCACTGAAGAGACATAAGTTGTCGAAATGCGCATATGCAGAAAATAAATTCACATTAACTTCGGTATTAAGTTATTAGCAAATACCGAGGTAAAGAAAGATAAACAACTCTATGATAATAAATCCAAGCAACTAGCATTGTAATGAAGTAACTTCATGAAACATGTTTTAATAATTTGGACATTTCGTTGCTAAGAATATGCACATTCATGAAAACTCCATTTATTACTTATATTCCGCCAAATTAAGAACAATTAAATCAAATTCCAAAATGAAAATATATGTCACTTTTAATAGCATTTAATAGTATTTAGAAATCCCAACATCCACCCGTCTCCCCCTCCCCCAAGAAAAAAATGTTTTAGGATAAGTCTAGATTGATAGTTCAATCAGACATTTCTTCTTTCCGCTAATTAATAAATGGACAACTAAATACCGAACTAACCGAGTCGAGAGAAGATAAAACTGGTTCAAGCTTCTGCAAATTAGTCCGTATTATTGTATTTCATTTTTAATTCTTCCAAATTAATTTTTAGGACAAAATAAGGGGTAAACACTTGTCTGCTGCGATATCAGCATAATGCGTACGGAAAATGGCAATGTATCAAATGTTAACATGAATAGAATAAGATCAGAAAAAATGCTGGTAAACCAACAGATCAATTTACAATTAAGCCAAAATAAATGTCGTTCAAAAATACTAAATCACATCAATTAGAAATCTCGAGAGGAAAACCTGTTACGGAAAATTTTAAATAAAGATTTTTTATGGTAAGGATAAATAAATAAGTTAGTGTAAATTTAGTTTCTGCAGGTGGCCATTTCAAAAAATTATGTCCATTCTGTGCAGATTAAATAAAACAGTGCGAAAATTATAAACCAAAAGATGTATAATTGCTAATGGAGAACAATATATCCATAGAACGTAAATGGAAATCCAAATGAGTGTGTTTGAAGCTTTCTTCCTATATCCATATCCTTATAAATGGGTCCTAATAAATAAAACGGTATAAACATTTTTGAAGCTAACGATAAATTATATAGATATTAACTTAATAACATAGCGTCTTTAAAGTATCATTGTTTTTTAAAAGTCAGGAACGAAACATAAATCACGAAATTCGTGTAAATTCTTCCTTTAAATATAAATATAAGACGATTCAACGGACAACCTTGTAGTATAGAATCATACCAACACAATTTTAAAGACATATCCTACTATTCAATCTTCAATATGATATCTTCTTGATAATCCTTTTGTACAATATTAATGATAACAGCTTTAAATTAAGCTAAAAATAATGGGGAATCACCAACCTAGCTTTAGAGCTATGACGTCATCTTTATTTACCTGTTTTGAAGGTATTAATTAGATACTATATTGCCTATATTTTTACTATATTGTAGATTTCGATTGAACTAAAATTATTTTTAAT
>MJUU01039702.1:11674-21695 GCA_002080025.1 Modiolus philippinarum
ATTGCTTTTTACCATGTATTTGAAGAGACTTTGTCTCATTTGCATTTACTCCATATCCCTTCATTGCTTATGTAAAGACCGAAAATGTCGGGAATACAATGGCGGTTTTTTCGTCATACCGATAGCAATTTTTCCTAATTTGAAACGCAGTATATATTCACATGTAGCCCAGTAATTATTTTATGTTTCCCTTTTATTGCCATATACATGCACAAACTGGGAAAAACTTGCGTTTACGGGACAATAAAAAATATATATCCAAAAGGGCAAAATAAGACCAATGGCAGTATTTACCTGATATCAAAATACGGTTAGAAGTCTTTCTTCGTTTTGCAAAATGAATTTTATTTTATTTCCTTAGCTTATTTTCAAATTATGCTGGCGTTGTGAATTTGGAAACAATCAAAAGGTGTGATACCGAAGAGGGCATTTACTCTTAATTCATTTGACTAATTTTTTACACAAGTTTGAAGATCAATTGAAAATGTTTTCTTTGAAATTGACATTTCCTTTAAATAAAAATAAAACTGTTAGTAAACTATTTAATGAAGTGGTCTACATAGGGTATAATTTGAATGTTTCCATTTATTCTTAATATAAATTGAACCTTATACGTCGTTCCAACTGCCCGAAAAAAAATCACGACGTCATATAAAATGAATTACAAACCTTAAAGCTCGATTTCCCGGGAAATTTGCGACGTCAAAAATGAATTACAAACCTTAAGGCTCGATTTCCTGGAAAAATTGCGACGTCATAAAGGATTTACAAAACAGTAAAGCTCAAACACAAAATGCGCAGAAACAATAGTAGGATATGCCTTTAAATAATCATTAGAGCAGATTACAGTAAGTAGATTGGTAAAGTTATATATAATAATGTTTCATCACTTTGCAGAAGTCCCAAAAAGAAGCATATTTTTATTTCCCTTTTTTCAAAAGTGTAAATAATTAAATTCCGAAGTTCCATTAATTTCAAGTAACAGATTGCCGTTTGCGAACAATTGATATCTCTTCATTAAATGATGACTTACTAGAATGATCATATACAAACAGTATACTTGTATTATCATTTTGGATTGTAGGCTAGTTGTCAAAATGAAATTGATCAGTTTCCGGATGAAATAAAATTTATGAATAAAGATCAATGGTAGAATTGTAGTTAAAATTTAAATCTAATTGTCCCCTTCCGCACCGTGACAGTGGGACCTAGTAATGGTCTGAGTCCGTCCGTCCGTCCGTATGTCTTACTTTTGTGGACGTTACCCCTCAGAAACCGCTGGTCGAAATTCATTCAAATTTTACAGAATTGTTAGTCACTATTAGTACTAGATCATATCGCATCGCCATGATGATTCGTCAAATTTTGTGGACGAGTGACTTGATTATTTCCACATTGTTATACCATGGCAAATCTTGTGGACGCAATTTGTCAGTAACTGCTGGTTGGAATTCATTTATATTTTACAGAATTGTTTGTCACCATTAGTACTAGATCATGTCGCATCGCCATTATGATTCGTCAAATTTTGTGGAGTTATGGGACTTTGATTATTTCCACATTGTTATACCATGGCAAATCTTTCGGGCGCCACTCCTCAGAAACCGCTGGTCGGAATTCATTCAAATTTTACAAGATTGTTAGTCGGCATATGTTCTCGATTATGTCGCATCGCCGTTTTGATTTGTCAAATATTATAGGGGTTTTTGACTTAAAAAATTTCAAAATGTTATACTATGACAGATCTTGTGGACGCCACTACTCAGATTTCTTTCAAATTTTCCAGGATTGTTAGTCACCATATTTACTAGATTATGTGATTTTTTTTAGCAATATCGGACTGCATTTTTCATATAATAAACATTTAACATGTTTGAAATTAAAAGCAGAATATTAAGCATAAAATCTCATGTTTTGGTATTATATTAATNTGTACTGTGTCCATACTTGTACTGTGTCCACACCTGTATTGTGTCCACACCAACTTAATTTTGCACTTACCATATCGATTCAGGATTCAATTAGCGGGGGGTATCTTTGGCTGCCATTCGGCGACAGTTCTTGTTTATATAGTTATGCCTTTAATAATTTATGGGTTTCGATTGCAAGGAGGCGGGGGCATCCGTGTCCCATGGACACATTCTTCCATTTTTTAGCAATATCGGACTGCATTTTTCATATAATAAACATTTAACATGTTTGAAATTAAAAGCAGAATATTAAGCATAAAATCTCATGTTTTGGTATTATATTAATAACAAAAATAGCAACGAGTTTTAATGTTTAAATACAAATGCTCCTTTTATTACTAGAATATGTACAATACATCAAATTAACTTGAATATGTACATCAAAACACTTTTCTTGGGTATCTTAAGCTAAAATATAAGATGTAATGAGAAGTCATAATTTTATGTCGAAATGCGCATATGGAGAAAATAAATTTACAGTAACTTCTGTATTTAGTATTTTAAAAGGGAGATAATAAAACCAAGGAAGGTAATCAACTTATTCACTATTTTCAAAGCTTCACAAAATGATAGAGGGAAGAAAATACAATTAAGGTCTGACCATCTGATACAAATCTTCCACGCCGGCACCGACTTCTGGACGACGCCATAATCTCATCGGCGTACTCGTATAGCATCATAGCCGCTCTAACGTCATAAAGTAATAGACGTCATACAAAAGAATGGGGATGTTACCGTGGAATGAAAAACAACTCCTCACCAGATGGCGGTGAATTAGTTTAACTTCACCTTAAGATTTTAATTTTGATAAATTTCCTGAAACTCTCAAGAGACTTCTACTTAGCAAAAATACATACCTTTCAGTGATAGCTGTTTTCTTTTCAATCGTGTTTCGAATTCAGCACTATTTATTACTTAAATTACAAGGAGAACGCCTGCCCATTTTTTTTTGAATGGTGGTCTGAAATGTGTTGTAATGGATAGTGGAGTTTTCCGTTGCCATGGAAACCAAACCAGAAAACTGAAATTTTAGAAAAAGTGTTCTTCTAGATATTTTTGTTACTATTTGAACTTGATTATTAGGGGAACCCCTGCCCAAAATTTTTTGCAAGGGCCAAGCGGACCTGGAATGTTTGATTTCAGCAATATGTTTTACTTAAATTATAAGGGTAACCCCTGCCAAATGTTTTTTGAATGGTTGTCTGAAATTGGTAAGTGGAGCTTTAGATTACCATGGAAACCAAACAAGAAATCAGAAATTTTAGAAAAAAAGTCTTCTGCTTCATATTTTTTTTCCATTTCAGCAATATGTATGTTAGATTATAAGAGGAGCCCCTGCACAAATTTTTTTCTTTTGGAAAGGGGGACTCAAAATGTTTGATTTCAGCATTTATATATATAAAAATTTCACTAAAGATGTAAAAATATGTACAAAATTGCGTTATATTTCAGATCTCCGCGATCCTTCTTCAGACACATATCGACTGACGAAAGATGTGCAATCAGTCAGACGCTGTAACAATTTTTCTCAAATACATTAACCAACAAAAATATTTAATTTGAATTTGTATCTGTAATCAACCAATCAAATTAAATCTTCAGAATCTATTTCTTATCAAAATATTTTTCTCGTTCTGTGTTTTACTTATAAGTTTTTGAATTCTTTTCATTAAGACCATCAGGCTCAAGCGTTCTTAATTGAAACATCCAAAATTTTTCCTTTTTTCTCCTTTCTTCCTTGTCCCAGTTGGAATTCAACTCGATGATTTGGAATGTTACCTCATCGAAAGAGTGTCCGGTATTTCTCAGATGTCGTGTGAGTGGACAATTCCTGTTGTTTCTGAAAAACGATCTGTGGTTGTTGAATCTGAGGTTAAAGTTGTCTTCAGTTTCTCCCACGTATTGAATTTTACATGCCCCGCACGTAAGAATATAAATTAAATTTTTTGATTTACAGTTAGAATTTGTAAATATTTTGTAACTTTGTTTTGTAACAGAGCTGCTGAAAGTGTTTTTGATATCAGCAGCTCTGCAACATAAACATCTTTTCATTCCACAGGGAATAAAGCACCCTTGATCTAAAGTTTCTNTGGGCGGAGGACATATGACTACGCGTAGCAATCTTGTTTCATGATTTAATAGAATTTTGAAAAACCGATTACTATGAAGCAACAGAAGACTAAATTTAAAAAGTTAAAGGTATTGATATGCATATATTGACATTATTTGCAGTGAAGACATGTCTACGTTTTTTTTATCACATGTTTTATTTTTTTTCAAAACTGCTGCTTTTGAATTTTGTGTCTCTTTTTCGCTCATTGTTGATAGAAAAAATAACATTTAAAAAAATGGGTTTTGCTTTTGCACCACCAGAATGATATTTCTGAGTTATTTTCTCATTTCCAAAGTGTAAGCTTTTCTAAAGCGTGTTTTTTTTTTGTAAAATATAATAAATTGTATAATTTAGCATATTGATAGTATCTCATTTGGTACCAGTATTTCTTCCTTTGTCAGGCTATGTCCATGATTAAAGCCAGTATAACTTGCACAAAACAATTTGTTTTTTTATTGATAAGTGAAACGTTCAACTGAATTAAGTGTAGTTTGCAAAGTAAATAATTCCGTAGAGCAATTCATAACTAGAATACAGGTGATGAGGGCTTAGTGTTTTGTATTGCAACAAATACTTTTTTATGTACCAGGTATTGCTCGTGATGCAAATAGAAATTTTCATTTGCCTGCCTAAATTGGTTATATAACGAGTAACGAGTTGAAGTTGTAATTGATCCAAACTGTCAGAAATAAAAATACAAATATTAATTAATCCCGACAAAGAAATACCTCTATATATTATAAAATCTGCGGATGTTTCATGTCGGATTTAAATCTGGTTTGTAATATTTTTTCACATATCTTGAAGTAAAAAGTAAGAATATCAGCAGGTAGTCACATCACAGAAGGTGTTTTATTTGCCTATGTAATGTATTACTGTTTTTTTTCTCAAAATTATGGTAGATTTTTTTTATGTAATTATCTATATATAATTACATGTTTTAGATTTATTTAACGACAAACAAATGACAGTTCTAGGGAAACAGATAATTTGTTTTTGTCTTTCCATTTATTCTTTTCTTTTTGTATTTTGTATCTCTCATTTAAGTGATATTTTTTTGTTACAATTTTTTTCTTATTTTCTTCTATGTTCTACTTCTTGTTTCATTAGTAAAACTGTCGATGTACCATTTTCATTTGTTATATTTATCTATTTCTAAAGTTTTTTTTACCCATTATATTTTAATTGTATCTATTCTTTATTTATTTATAGCAATAATATTTAGTTTTACTTTACTTGCTATCTTTTCTATAAAGTGTTTTATTTATTTTGTATACTTTTTGTGAAACTTTCTTTTATCTGACTCATACTTTACATTGAGGGATAGCATTTTTGTATTTAAAATTTTGCTGGTAAAATCCGATATTTTTTTCTTTATGCTGATTAATTATCATCAACGAACCTTCATAAATGAACAGATTTACTGTTGATAGTTTTTGACAATGTTGTCATTTTTTCAGCATCTATGACGGATTTTATATGATGAAACTTATGGTTTTTATTCCATTATGCACCAGAGACATGGTATGTTAGAAAAGTTGTCGCTTAAGCATTTATAATATGGAAAGCCGTTGTGGAATTATTCCCTATTTATTGATATCTATAAATGAATTATAGATATCAAAAAATAATAAAAAATGTCAATAAATCATTTATCAATAATAATAAATATTTATAGATATCTATTAATCAGCATTTATTGATATCAAATGAAAGTGACAACAAAAGTCCGAATCGATATTGATATAAATAAATACAGCATTATTTACTGATGTTTAAAAATGATTTATTGATATTAAGAAAAGAATAATTGATATTTCCAAATGATTTATAGATTTTTTAAATAATGTATAATTAAGAGATATAAATAAATCATTTATTTATATCTAAAAATCATTTTAAATATCAATAAATGATGCAATAAATCTATAAATGATTTATTGATATCTATAATTCAGTTCAAATCTCCATAATTCGATTTATTGATATATATAATTCAAATCTCTATTAATCGCCTTTGTGACCCAGATCATTTTTTAATATTGGTAAAGTATATCATATGAAGAGTTCAGTTGACCAAGATTATTTTTTAATATCTATAATTCAATCCTAATATCCATAAATCGCCTCGGTGACATTGATCAGCGCTTATAATGTAAATCGTATACTATATATAGAGTTCTGTTGGCCTTTAATTTTTAAATATCCATAAATCGCCTTAGTGAAACTGATCATTACATTGCATATCTTTGAACACGGCAAGGACAATTATTAATGATTTTGATAAAAAAAATTAACTAATAAACATTTAATAGTATTTTATTTTCAATTCATTACATTTAATCTTCTTAAATGTCTTGTTTAAAACGTTTAAAAAAATAAAAAATAAGATAAAACTTAACTCAAAGGCACCTTATTTTCTTTGCATAAATGAATAGTCGCAAAATTCCAGTTGCTTCAAAAATTGATAAGCTTTAATGCAATGTAATCCATTCATATTTATGCTTAAAAGAAATTAAATTTTAATTTCGCAACATCAAAGCTCCTTCGAAAGGTTATTATTAGGTAAAATTTTCCAAACATATTGAATAGTTACTAAAAAGACTTTAAATTTTGATTTTGCAACATATGAGCTCCTTCATTATTATGAAGTTTTATGTTTTGTTTTTCGTTTTGTTTTGTTTTGTTTTTTTTTAGAAATTGAATTGTTTTGGTCTGTTTTAAGGATAAAATTTAAACCAAAGACTTAAAATCTACTTTCCAATCCTGTTCATGCTAAAAGACATTATATTTTTATTTTGCAACAAATGAACTACTTCGAAAGGTTATTGTTGAGTAAAATTTAAGAAAAAAAATGTTTTGGTCATTTTAAGAATTACGTTTACACTAAAGACTAAAGATTTTCTTTTCCAATCATATTTGTTGCAAAAACAAATTAAATTTTAATTTGGCGACATATAAACTCCTTTCAAATGTTATAAAAGAGTAACCTTTTCAAACAAATGAAATGGTTTGGTCATTTTAAGGATTAAGTTTAAACCGAAGACTAAAAATCTTCTTTTCCAACCATATTTGTGCCAAAAAGATATTAAATTTCAATTTCGCAACATATAAACTCCTTCGAAATGTTATTATTGAACAAAATTTTCAGTAAATTGAATTGTTTTGGTCATTTGTAAGGATTTTAGTTTAAACCGAAGACTAAAAATCTACTTTTTCAATCATATTTATGCTAAATACACATTAAAGTGTGATTTTGCAACATATAAACTCATTAAAAAGATTATTTCAGAGTAAAATTTTCAACAAAAAAAAATTGTTTTGGTCATTTTTAAAATTAGGTTTTAACCGAAGACTAAAAATCTACCTTTCAAATCATATTTATGCTAAAGAGCCATTGAATTTTAATTTTGCAGCATATAAACTCCTTTGAAAGGTTATTATTGGGTATAGTTTTAAAAAAAATTGAATTGCGTTGACCATTTTTAATGATTAAGTTTAAACCGAAGACTTTAAATCTAGTTTTTCTATCACACTCATGCTAAAAAGACATTCAATTTTAATTTCGCAACATATTTACCCCTTCTGGATATTATAATTGAGTAAAATTTTCAAAAACAATGATTTGTTTTGGTCATTTTTAATGATTAATTTTAAACTGAAGACTTAAAATATACTTTGTCAATCATATACATGCTTAAAAGACATTTACTTTTAATTTTACAACATAAAAACTCCTTCGAAAAGTTATTATAAAGGAAAATTTCAAAAAATTGAACTGCTTTGGTCATTTGTAATGATTAAGTTTAAACAGAGATATATCTATTTTTACAATCATAATAAGAGAATTAAATTTTGATTTCACAGCATATAAAGTCCCCAAAAAGGTTATTATTTGAGTAGAATTAAAAAAAAAAGATTTAATTGATTTGGTAATTTTTGATAATAAACTTTAAACTGAAGACTGAAAATCTACCTTTTCAATCATACACATGTATTTATGCTAAAAGTCATTAAATGTTGGACTACGCAATATATAATAAATTATAAAGTAAGTGAGAACCGAACCGTCAATCAAAAGAACGAACAATCCATGGACAATGGCAACATCGGACACACTAAGAACCAAGGACACCACTTAAGTACGGGACAAAAAAGAAAAATGAAGACACACATACAGATGAACAACGCGGACCCAATAAAAACCATGGGTGAGAAAACAATATTCATTTTAACACAGTTTTATAAGGCAGAGATAAGGTGTTACACAAGACTGGTTGTCATATTTCAGCATGTAAGAACAAGGTTGATGTATTAAATTCGCTTAAATTTATTTAGTTTCAACTTCCAAACAAACAAAAAATCATTCTATTCGTCCTCAGTTTTTACACTGTTATATTACTTTATTGTTTTATATTTTTCCTAACAAGCATACACAATATATATATTTAGTTACATATTAAAGCAGTTTTTCCAGGTATACAAAGCATCATTAAATAGCTCGCCAGATATTAAAACATATATTGCGTTCTTTGTCTTTTATGTGTTTACAGTAATACAGGTAATCATCAGTGTCACGGAGGCGATTTATGGATATTTATAAAGTCAAGGTCGATTGGATGTTAAAAAATGGATAACAGGAAACACCTACAAAAGCTGAAAATTATAATTACATGCAATAATTTGCAAGGGAGCTACACAAGAAACTCTTTATATAATATATGTTTTTAATTTGTGAGAACTGACTAGTGTCACAGAGGCGATTTATGGATATTAGAATTGAATTATAGTTATAGGAAAATAATCGGGGTCAACTGAACTCTTCATTTAATGTAGAATAATTAATACAATTACTGATCAGTGTCACAGGGGTGATTTATGGAGATTTGAATAACAGGTATCAATAAATCTAATTATGGAGATTTGAATACTAGATATCAATAAATCGAATTATGGATATTTGAATTATAGATATATAAGAATGAATTATACGTGTACAGCATTACAAATTTTTTACTGTTAATTATGCAACTTTGGTATTTTTGTATATCTAAAGATATCTATTATTAGTATCGAATTACAGATATCAAAAATTGAGTTAAAGATATTAAAAAATGAATAAAGTATAGATACTAATAGTTCGCACTATTTATTAATATCTATAAATGATTTATTGGTATTTAAAAGTGATTTATAGATATTTATAAATCATTTATTAATATCTATACCTCATTTATAGATATCAATAAATAGTGAATAAATTCACAACGGCTTTCCAGATTATAACATTGGAATAGTTGAAATTTGAAAGAATTACATGGTTTTTGTGCTTTGTTTTTGTTGTTATTTATCTTTTGTGTGTGTGTTTTTTTTATTATTGTTATTATTATTATTTTCTTTTTTTTGTTTTTGTTTTGGTTTTGTTTTGTTTTGTTTTTTTGTTTTTTTTTGGGGGGGGTTGCTTTCTCGGACCTACGGATTTGGAGTGATATATTTTACTTGTCATTTGTACATTTGCTTCGTAGTTAGGGATTTTTTTTTTGGGGGGGGGAGTTTGGAGTTGATATAGATTTTACATATTACAACTAAACAAATATTTGCTCTCTCAATACTTTTACAGATCTTTGCAGTTAATTACAAATTCTGAGCTAATAAGCATGATTACAAATTTGAAATCTGAAAGATACATTACATTATATTAAAGTTATTGGTGCACATTGTTCAATTTTGTATCTTAATTAGCTTATTATATGCACCACTTACCATCAACTTTTTATAATAAGAAGTCATATAAAATATACGTAACCAAGTACAATGACAACTACCTTTAACTAATGACAACAATAATCATAAGGACATGTTCTTATGGTGACAAATTTCAATGTTTTATAATCCCCGATATTTTTCTAATATGCAATATTGGCAGCAGGTGGAAATT